>SNQJ01S0004863.1:23691-37225 GCA_010110895.2 Picea sitchensis | reverse complement strand
TTCTTGTGTTCTTGTGCATGGTTATTCTTCTTGTGATCTTGGTTATTGCAGCACTTGTGTATGGTGTTGCTGCATTTGTTTATGGTTCAAGTACATGCTAAATGAAATAAACTACATGTGCATGAGCTAAGCATTCTTAAAATTCAACATGGTATCGGAGCAGAGTTCCTGAAGAGCCATTACACAAGCAATTGAATAAGCCGGTCGTCCTCTCCCCTTGCTGCAACTACAAAAACGACTCCCCCTCTTTTTGCTAGTTTCCGCACCTTCCACTGAAATGTTGGGGCTAATTTTTGCATATAGTGTACGACCTCCTTCAGCGCACCTCCAACAACTCTCAGAGTGCAATTCTGAGAATTTTTTATTTTTGGCCCTAGGGTTTGTAGGGTTCTGCAATTTTCTGCAGAAGTTCGGTTATTGGGTTTCTGCAACTCATTGAAAGAGTTTTCAAGCTTACCCGTGTTCTTCCGACTTTCAAGGCTTATTGTTGGCAGTCATAAGTCTAACGAAACCTAAGGTTACTAGCCTAGCCTAGTCGTTAGGTTTCCTAGCCTAGCCATTTGGGTTTGTGGAGGCAGAGGGACATGCAGGAGGCAGAGGGACATGCAACTCCTTGAGGCACATTATGAGAGAGCAAGAGACCACATATATTTTCAAGCTATATTTCAACCATGAGCCACATCATTGATACATCGTTTGGGTTTGTGGAGGCAGAGGGACATGCAGGAGGTAGAGGGACATGCAGCTCCTTGAGGCACATTCCGAGAGAGCAAGAGACCACAAATATTTTCAAGCTATATTTCAACCATGAGCCACATCATTGATACTGAGCCTTCTTGTCATGGAGAAGCAGCAGGTCAACAGGTTTGGCAAGATGCCATGACAGAAGAGTATTAGTCCATCTTGAAGAATGATGTATGGGATATTGTTCCGAGACCAGAACGAAAGTCTGTAGTGACTTCCAAGTGGATCTATAAGATCAAGCATGCAACTGATGGAAGTGTCGAGAAGTACAAAGCGAGATGTGTGGCTAGAGGATTCTCTCAGGTGGAGGGAATTGATTATGAGGAGACATTTGCCCCTGTAGCTCAATACACTTCCATCCGTACGATCATTGCCCTAGCTGCATCCACGGGTTGAAGACTACATCAGATGGATGTAAAGACAACCTTTCTCAATGGTGAGATTGAGGAAGAAGTTTACATCGAGCATCTAGATGCATTCGTGATACATGAGCAGAAGTCTCATGTATGTAGATTGAAGAAAGCCTTGTATGGATTAAAGCAGGCACCTCATGCTTGGTACGAGAAGATGGATGGATTCCTGATGAGTTTGGGCTTCAACAAGAGTGTTGCTGATCCAAACCTATACTATCATATTGTTGGCGACGAGTGCCTGATTTTGGTCCAGTATGCTGATGATTTATTCTTCACCGGTTCAGAAAGTCTTATCGCTGAATGCAAGTGTGCATTGACTTCTGAATTCGAGATGAAGGACCTGGGTATGATGCACTACTTCTTGGGACTAGAAGTATGGCAGAGGACTGATGAGATTTTCCGAGTCAAGGAAAATATACAGTGGAGATATTGAAGAAATTTGCTATGACAGACTACAAATCCATGCCTACACCGATGGTGATGGATCTGAAGAAAATGAATGAGGCTTCTACTGATTTAGGCTAGATTGATCCACATCTTTACCGACAACTGATTGGATCATTGATGTATCTGGTTAACACCAGGCCTGATACATGCTATGCAGTGAACATACTCAGTCAGTTTATGAGTCAGTCGAGACAGATTCACTGGATAGCAGCGAAGCATGTATTGAGATATCTACGAGGCATAGTTGGATATGGCTTGAGATATGCCTTTGGTGTAGACATGCGATTGCTGGGATATGTCGATGCAGATTGGGCAGGGAGCGTAGTGGACCAGAAGAGCACATTTGGTTGTTGTTTTACTTTGGGATCTACCATGGTTTCCTAGTGCAGTAGGAAACATAGCTTTGTGGCTTTGAGTACCGCAGAAGCATAGTACGTAGCGTTATGTGTGGCAATCCGTGAAGCAGTGTGGCTTCGCAAGCTCCTTGCAGATTTATTTGGTCATGAGATGGATTCCACTGTTATCCATTGCGATAGCCAGAGTTGTGTGAAGCTCTCCAAGAATCCTATGTTTCACGATAAATCGAAACACATTGCGATCAAATACCATTATATCGGAGATATGGTGCAGAGGAAAGCAATACACGTGCAATACCTTTCTACACATGAGCAGGTTGCAAATGTCTTCACCAAACTGCTTGCCAGGACGAAGTTCGAGTACTTCCGTGAGAGATTTGGCCTGGTGGAGAATGCCTCCCTAGCTGAGAGGGAGTGTTGTTGATTGCAGCTTCATGAGACATCCTCCAGATCGTTCTCCTCTGGACTGAGTTGAGACATCTRTGTGAGGAAGCCCAAGTGTTGGGTGTGCCCATGTGATGGGTGTGCGTCARACTCTGGACTGAGTTGTGATGACGTGTGGTCTCTTGCTTTGTACTCCTCTGGACTRAGTTRAGTCAKCTTGAGATGGTCTCCTRCCTTGTACTCCTRTGGACTCAGTTGAGTCGGCTTGAGATGSTACTCCTKTGGACTCARTTGAGTGATCTGTTGAGTAGGACGYMCCTRTGGYTGAGCACAGGTGGACGTGTCCCTAGTGGCTGAGCACTAGTGGACGTGTGAGATCCTTGCTATATTGTCTGAGAGTAAGATTTACTTGTAACCCTAATTTGTGATGTAAAGGGTACAAGTCGGCCCCACCATATGTAAGATAATTAATATTGTGTAATGATTAATTATATTATTGAGTTATTGAGRTCGRCCCTTTTGTGCCAATAGACACACCTTTTGTTGTGTCAGTTCTTGTATAAATAAAGGTGAATCCCCATTGAGGATTACACACACTCTCACTTGTCAACTCRGAATTTTAGCAAGTGCATGTATAACTGAAGTGTGCACCTCTTGGGTGCTAGTTTCTAGGTTTTGTTAAGCACCCTCTTGTGTGCTAGGTCTATGGTGTTGGGGGATCTTCTCTTGAGAATAAAGCAAAGGATTGCTGGGTTTTTCCCTTGTTTGAGAAGGGTTTCCCCAGGGTACTTGTGTTCTTGTGCATGGTTATTCTTCTTGTGATCTTGGTTATTGCAACACTTGTGTATGGTGTTGCAACACTTGTTTATGGTTCAAGTACATGCTAAATGAAATAAACTACATGTGCATGAGCTAAGCATTTTTAAAATTCAACATTAAGGGGTTAGTATAATGATCATAACTTCAATAGATCGAGATGCAACATAAGATCGTAATAATGCCATAACAACTAGAGACATCATTTTTTTTTAAATAATCAATCCTAGAGTCTTCACTGCTAGGGAGGGTGCGCTTGTTCCTCTGAATGTACTGAATTCACTGCTTGGACAAGGTCTCTTGTACATCGCCTGCAAACACACTCATGCTTTGCTGGATGATATAAATCGAAAAGAATATACAAGTGCATACCTTTGAAATTTGTAGTATCGTTCAACTTGTAATCTGAAACTTGACATCATCTTGACAAGAGGTTAGAAACCGAATCAAAAAGGTTCAATGATTAGAACAAGCTAGAAACCCTAACATTTCAACTTTGACCACAAAAATCAATTTTGACCAAAAATCAACCTTTGGCTTTGAACCTTTCACTTTGATCAATCAACCTTTGACTTTGACCCAAAAACTCAAACTTGATGTTTTTGCTGGTTGAGGGCACCAAAGGGTGTGCTAGGCTAGGGCGCACTAGAATACCCAAAATTAGGTCCAATGCTTCATTGAAAGTGCCCAAGAATTTAGGTTTAGGGTTTGCTGCAGCTGCAAAATCAGAAACCCTAGTTGTAATTGCAATTGGTGCTACAACGAGCTTGACAAGGAACTCCCGATCTACCTTCCAGCGGTTAGATTGTTCTGAAGGTAGTTTGGGCCCATAACCTGTTAGAATAATGTCGATGTGCTCGTTTAACCATAGACAATGCTACACCATTGTCACCCAACCATAGGCACAAAGCCACCCCTGAGCACCTTAACCTTTGACAAAAAGAATGATTCTAGGAAGCCACACCATAACCAACAGATAATCAAGAGAGTGCCCCTTCTCCAAGGGTAGTGCACAAGAGAAAGTACCAGAAAGACTAAACAAGAGAAAACATTACAACTGCATTTGCTGCTCCTCCTCCTCCAAACTTGCGCACTGTTTCTGGTTCCCTGAGTGAGATTGAGTGAACAAATGAGCCAAGACGTCCTCTATTTATATTAATCTGTCCAGTGACTTTTCTGGTTGGGTCGACTTGACTTTCTGGTAATTATATTTTTTGTTTATCATTTTCCTGTAAGGCCGACTTGTCTTCTTGGAGGATAATACCTTAATATTATATATTCTGCTGAGCCGACATATCTTCTAGGGTTTTCACACATCTATTTAGGGTTTCTCTTGCTTCCAGAATATTCTATTCTAGTCAAAGGTTACATATGGAGGTTAATACCTCCCGTAGCTACCATAATATCAACACTATGTACTCATTTATTTTTCCCAAAATGTTAATTATATATATTTCAAAACTTACATCTTGACGTAATCTAGCTGTTTTCACCCTTTAATGCAAACAATTCTTTTGCTGATAAGTATTGATTGCATACATATGACTTAATTGAATCATTAGTTATTTATCATTTAATGAAGGTTAGAGGGTATCGATATCCAGTTTTGTAAGTATCTGGTATCACTTACAATCAATTTCTGAAATCTTTGTTATTTGGGAATTTATTTCTTAAGCTAGTTTTTGTTCTTTTATATTTAGCATATTAGAGTGACCTGTAACCCTTCTTTGGATTAAAGGACTAAATCGATTTATCTATTGAACGTCTTTTCTTCGATTTTGTAGGTTAGACGTGTTTGCAGAAGGGTGCAAATCATATTCAAATACATTGAGCAATTTCAAAGCATTCAAAATGGTAAGTTCTCTTTTACATTCTAAATTTATTTTATACACAAGATAATCCTCCAATTAGATTCCCATGAGTAGAGTAGTCACACATGCTTATATGTTTCTTAGAATGTTTGCAAGTAATAATTGTAGTGGGGAACTCGAGAAAGGACCTATGTGTTTATTAGGAGGAGGGTGTTTCAATGATGCATAACAATAGTGTGAAAACTGAAACAGTTAGGCATAAGAGGAAGGCAAGAGGGAGTGAGATTAATTTGGAAAAAAAGATGATAAATAACCTAAGGGTTGCATCCTTTAGCGTGAACGTGTCTCTCGTGAACTATATAAGGAGTTTTCTTGGCCACCTTCGAATCATCATTGTATCATTCATTTCTCATTAAATATTATTGATGTCCCTTTGGACATTATATTAGGTGTTGAATTTTCTATTTTCAAATCTGAAAATTATTTCCTTATGATTTCAAACAAAATTTTATGCCACTGTTATCATAGAATAATTACACACTGAAAATCTCAACCAAATAAAACTGCAGCAGAAACAATCAAGATTTTATCCTGGGAAACCCAACCTTGGGAGAAAACGCAACAACTTTTCTTAAGAAGAATTCAAGCCAGAAAGTACATCACCATAAAATGAAGAAACCCAACAGATACAGAAGTTCGCCCTTGTATGAGGAAGATCCCTCAAAGGTAGCAAACCCCAGCTAGAGATAGTGCACCACCAAAAGGATAACGCACCTCAAAATAGAGCAACTAACAATTGGCAATTGCAACTGTAACTACAACTGGGACTTGCGCACTTGATTAGAGGAGCTTGTGAGAGAGAGATGTGTAAATGAAATGATCATGTCTTATATATTGAGTCACCTTCAATTTCCTTGTGGGGTCGACTTGTCCTTTTGCTTTCAATATTTCGTTTAATGCTTTCTGGGGTTTCTTTAATAGTTTAATGGGATTTGATTTGTTTTCTTGGCATTTCTTCTTTATTAGAAAAGTTGTCCATGAGCCTTGTTGATGTGTCATCTCCTCACATGCACATCTAATTAATATAGGGCTCTAATGTTGAGTATATTCACCGAGAAGCCCCTCGTCACAAGGGGTCTCTTGAGCCTACATCTTCAACATTAGACTAGACTTGTAAACAAGTCAAACGTGCCCTATAAAAATAGATCAGTCCATTCTGGAGCAGGCAATGTGAGAGCATCTAGAGTCTTTATCACTCGTCAAATCAACATGACTACTAGGAAAAAGACTACACCTGGGCCATTCACCAGTGGCCAAATTAGCATGGCCTCGTGAGTGAATGTATCATTCTCCCCTGGTCAAATCAGCATGACCAATCTGGGAGAATGTTTGCCCGATGCTGCTAACTAGAGAAACATCAACATCCTGGGCCATTCACCACTAGCCAAATCAACATGGCCCCGTAAGTGAATGTATCATCCTCCCTTGGTCAAATCAACATGACCAATCTGGGAGAATGTCTGCCCGATGTTGAAACATCAACACTCCCTCTTAGCGACGGAGACATTCTGCAACACGCCAAGCTTGTCTTTGAAGTATACAAACTTCGCCCTAGACAGAGGCTTGGCGAGAATGTCCGCAATCTGCTTATCTGTGGACAAGTACTGGAGCTTTACTGCTCTCTTCTGTACCATCTCTCAGATGAAGTGATATTTGATCTCAATGTGCTTTGACTTGTCATGAAATACCAGATTGTCCGAAATCTTGCCACAACTTTGATTATCACAATGTATCAAGGTCGTCTCTAGCACTTGATACTGACTTCACTTCACTCAAGGTCGTCTCTAGCACTTGATACTCCGCTTTTGTTGTATTGAGTGCTACAAAAGTCTGCTTCTTGCTAAACCAAGATATCATAGTCGATCCTAAGTTGAAGCAACACCCCAAGGTGCTCTTTCTGTCCACTACACTCTCTGCCCAGTCAAAATCAGTATATCCCTGCAACCTCACTTCGCAATCTGAGACATATCTCAGACCATATCCAATTGTACCATGCAGGTATCTCAACACATGCTTTGTTGCAACCCAATGGAAGTGCCTTTGCTCAACCATAAACTGGCTTAGAGTGCTCATTGCAAAGCAAATATCTGCCCTGGTTTTAACCAGGTACATCAAGGATCCAATCAGTTGCCTGTACATAGTGGGATCCACCAAATCTGAATTTGAAGCAGAATCACTCAACTTCTTTAGATTTGTCATCATAGGTGTAGCCATTGTCTTGCAGTCCATCATACTAAATCTGCTCAAGAGCTCAATTGTGTACTTCCCTTGTCCGAGGAAGACCTCATCTGGTTTCTGCCACACCTTCAATCCCAAGAAATAATGCATCAAGTCAAGATCCTTCATTTCGAATTCTGAAGCCAACTGCCTCTTGCACCCGACAATGAGCCTCTCTACCCTCGTAAGGAACATACCATCAACATACAGTACCAAGATCAACAAATCAACATCAACAACCTTGTAGTAAAGGTTGGGATTTGCATCACTCTTATTGAAGCCCAAACTCATCAAGTATACATTAATTCTGGAGTACCATGCCCTGGGTGCCTGCTTGAGTCCATACGAGGCCTTCTTTAATCTGCAAACATGAGACTCCTTCTCATGTATCATCAACATACAATATCAAGATCAATAGATCAACATCAACAACCTTGTAATAAAGGTTGGGATCTTCATCACTCTTATTGAAGCCCAAACTCATCAAGTATCCATTAATCCTGGAGTACCATGCCCTGGGTGCCTGCTTGAGTCCATACAAGGCCTTTTTTAATCTGCAAACATGAGACTTCTTCTCATGTATCACAAAGCCCTGAGGTTGCTCTATGTACACTTCTTCCTCAATCACACCGTTGTTGAATGCGGTCTTTACATCCATCTGATATAATATCCAACCCATGACCGAAGTAAGAGAAATAATAGTCCCGATGGAAGTGTACTTGGCGACTGAAGCAAAAGTCTCCTCATAGTCCACTCCCTCTTTCTAAGAGAGAATCATGTCACCACAAACCTCGCTTTGTACTTCTCGATGCTGCCATCTACTGCATGCTTGATCTTATAGATCCACTTGGAAGTCACCACTGACTTTCCCTCTGGTCTTGGAATTATCTCCCACACATCTTTTTTCATGATGGAATGATTCTCTTCCATCATGGCATCCTTCCAAACCTGTTGGCCTGCTGCCTCCTCATAACTAGAAGGTTTGGAATCAATGATGTGACTCATCAATGACATATAACTCGAGAACCTTTGAGGTCGTTTTCTCTCCCTGAAAGTACCATTGGGAGTTGCATGCCACTTTGCATTCTGCAGAGTGCCATGAAGCCATGCTGGCCTCTTCTTGATTACTGCAATATCTCTAGGTAGATCCACTGGCTCTATTGACGACTCTTGATACTCTGAAGGATGAACAACTGGGCTAGAGAGATTTGTACCCTTATCCTTTAGAGCCTCCTACTCCTCACTATCAATCTCCATATAAGACTCTCTAGACCTCTTGAAGGCTACCTCTTCATAAAAAATAACATCTTGACTAACCTCGATCTGACGGTTTCCTGGGATGTAGATCCGGTAGGCCTTCGAAGTCTCGTTGTATCCCACAAAAGTACCCTTCTTACAGAAGGTTCTAACTTCGTCCTCTTCTCTTTGGGTACATGGATGTATACTGGACAACCAAAGATCTTCAAATTTTTGACCTTTGGCTTCACTCCTGTGAATGCCTCCTCAGGATAGTCTTATCTACCAATATTCGGTGAGGACTCTTGTTCTGAACATAAACTGTTGTGCTGGATGCCTCTCTGCCCATAAGAACATGGGTAGATTTTGATCATGAATCATTTCCTTGACAACCTCGACAATGGACTTGTTCTTCCTTTCCACAACACCATTCTGTTGAGGGTTGTAAGGAACTGTTAACTCCCTCTTGATCCCTGCTTCCTTGCTGAAATCATTGAAGTCAATGGAAGTATACTTTCCTCCATTATCTGTCCTTAAAAACCTGATCTTCTTTCCCGTCAAGTTCTTTGTTTGAGCCTTGAACTCCTGGAACCTGTTGAAGACTTCATCCCTTGTCTTCATGAAGTAGATCCATGTCTTTCGGGAGAAATCATCAATGAATGTCACATAGTACAAGGAGCCACCCAAGGATGATACTGTCATCGGTCCGCATACATCTGAATGCACTAGATCCAAGATCCCTTTGGATCTACTATCACTGCTCGGATACGTTCCCTTGGTATTCTTACCAAGTGTACATCCCATGCAAACACCCTCATGCTCTGCCTGGAGCTTTGGAATACCTGTAACCATTCTTCTTTATATTGGCAAAGCCCTGTAATGCAGATGAACAAATCTCCGATGGCATAACTCACATAAATTGATACTGTCATGTACCAATGCTTGGGGTGGACGTCTTGATAATTTGTACAATACTCCCTCTCGAACACGAATCACTCTTGCTGAGTCTATGCTCGAGCTCTTAGGCCATAGAAGAACCTGACCATCCACAAATTCAACTCTGTAACTTCTATCCTCCAATAGAGAGCAAGTTCTTCCTTAATCAACAATACTGTTGTCCAAGGTCTACTCCTTGGACCTGCTGTCTCCTTAAGGTGTCAGACAGGCCTGCGGCCTTACTAGGCATGCTTCATCAAGGTCCCTGCCCAAACAAGGTAGAAATCACAGAAATTTGAGGCTTAATGGCCTCTGTTCATGGCTGGAAAATGTCATCTCAGAACTCTTATTCCTGCATGGTAACCTGCTCGAAACAAGAGCCAAAACAAAAGACAACCTGAAGAATGTCAACAAGCCTGAAAAACCCTAAATGTCACATAGTACAAGAAGCCACCCAAGGATGATACTGTCATCGGTCCGCATACACCTGAATGCACTAGATCCAAGATCCCTTTGGATCTACTATCACTGCTCGCATACGGCCCCTTGGTATTCTTACCAAGTGTACATCACTTGCAAACACCCTTATGCTCTGCCTGGAGCTTTGGAATACCTGTAACCATTCTTCTTAATACTGGCAAAGCCCTGTAATGCAGATGAAAAAATCTCCAATGGCATAACTCACATAAACTGATATTGTCATGTACCAATGCTTGGGCTGGACGTCCCAATAATCTGTACAATACTCCCTCTCGAACACTAATCACTCTTGCTGAGTCTATGCTTGAGCCCTTAGGCCATACAAGAACCTGACCATCCACAAATTCAACTTTGTAACTTCTATCCTCCAATAGAGAGCAAGTTCTTCCTTAATCAACAATACTGCTGTCCAAGGTCTACTCCTTAGACCTGTTTTCTAAGGTGTCAGACAGGCCTGTGGCCTTACTAGGCATGCTCCATCAAGGTCCCTGCCCAAACAAGGTAGAAATCGCAGAAATCTGAGGCTTAATGGCTGGAAAATGTCATCTCAGACCTCTTATTCTTGCAGGGTAACTTGCTCAAAACAAGAGCCAAAACAAAAGACAAGAACAACGCTTTTCTAGTGTTGTGACTAATCATTCCTCCATGGTAACCTGCTCGAAACAGGAGCCAAAACAAAAGACAACCTGAAGATTCAAGAATGTTAACAAGCCTGAAAAACCCTAAAATTTCAACTTAGACCAATAAATGCCCAACGAACTTCATAGAAAGTTTAGGTCTGAAACTGTGTAGCAGCAGATCTGAGACTTTGTAGCGACAAATTTCAACAAAGCTCTGATACCATGTTGAATTTTCTATTTTCAGATCTTATAATTATTTCCTTATGATTTCAAACAAAATTTTATGCCACTGTTATCATGGAATAATTACTCATTGAAAATCTCAACCAAATAAAACTGCAGCGGAAATAATAGAATCATAGAAAGATAGCCATGCGCAATAGAGATTTTATCCCGGGAAACCCAACCTTGGGTGAAAACCCAACAACTTTTCTTAAGAAGAATTCAAGCCAGAAAATACATCACCATAAAATAAAGAAACCCAGTACATAAAGAAGTTCGCCCTTGTATGAGGAAGATCCCTCAAAGGTAGCGAACCCTAGATAGAGATAACGCTCCACCAAAAGATCACCAAAAGGATAGTGCACCTCAAAATAGAGCAACATGCAACTAGCTAGCGAACTGCAACTGGGACTTGTGCACTTGATGAGAAGAGCTCGTGAAAAAGAGATGTGTAAATGAAATGATCAAGTCTCTTATAGATTGAGTCACCTTCAATTTCCTTGTGGGGTTGACTTGTCCTTTTGCCTTCAATATTTCATTTAATGCTTTCCGAGGTTTCTTTAATAGTTTAATGGGCTTTGACTTGTCTTCTTGGCATTTCTTCTTTATTAGAAAAGTTGTCCATGAGCCTTGTTGATGTGTCATCTCCTCACATGCATGTTTAATTAATATAGGGCTCTAATGTTGAGTAGATTTATCGAGAAGCCTCTCATCACAAGGGGTCTCTTGAGCCTACATCTTCAACATTAGACTAGACTTGTAAACAAGTCAAACTTGCCCTATAAAAATAGATCACTCCATCATGGAGTAGGCAATGTGAGAGCATCTAGAGTCTTTGTCACTCTTTTTCAAATCAGCATGACTCTAGGTGAAAGACTACACTTGGGCCATTCACCACTAGCCAAATCAGCATGGCCTTATGAGTGAATGTATCATTCTCCCTTGGTCAAATCAACATGACCAATTTGGGAGAATGTCTGCCCGATGCTGCTAACTGGAGAAACATCAACATCTTGGGCCATTCACCACTAGCCAAATCAACATGGCCTCGTGAGTGAATGTATCATCCTTCCTTGGTCAAATCAGCATAACCAATCTGAGAGAATGTTTGCCTGATGCTGAAACATCAACATTAAGGGCCCTTGTCTCCTTTTTATGTTTAGTGAGTAAACTGGTTGAATCATTACATTGTTATGTTCTCACAATTAAGCGCTCTGACCCCCTTTCTCTTTCGATTCTCTTCTCCCTCCCACAACCCCTTTGGACTATCTTTCTCTCCCATGACCCCCTTGACTATTTGCTCCATCTGTTGACCCTCCTTGACTATCTTCTCCCTCCCATGACCCCCTTATACTATTTTCTATGCTCCATGACCTCTTGTTATCTCCTTCACCATGAACGAAGGTTGACATGAATTGCAGGGATGCTCTTAATCATTCATGGGTGCTGTAGGTTTTTTGCAGGTGCATTTTGGGTTTTTTATTTTGCAAATTCTTAGTGGTGTCTTCTGACTTTGTAGATATTGTTGATATAAGTTGAACTAACCACGTGAAGTGACCCCCCTCCTACACACATGAAGTACCAACGGGCCACGACCTTCTCGAAGTGTTTTCTAATTTTTTGAACTTCTGAATTCATCTGCAACGATTTATGTGTGCAAGCTGTGGACCCAAATTTGTCCCTTCAATTTCTGTTCATTTTTCTGCAAGCCTTTTTGCTAGTTGTGGGCATCCCATGATCCATCATGTGGTAGTTCCTTGAGGTTTTTAGCATCTTTGAATCTCTATGGTCCTTTTGGAGACTATTGTTACAAGGAAAATCTCTCTATGGCATGGGGTAAACCACAACAGAGGGAAATGACTGCATAAATCAACTCTAATCTCAAGTATGCTATATAAACAAATATGCTAACAAGACAAGATAAAGAGCCTACCTCGTCTAGACGTTCAATGAAGTCCACCATTGAGCACTTGACTCAAAGCAATACACCTGCAACTTGTCCTCAACAACCAAAAGACACAAGCATATGGTGATGATATATAAAGTTAGCACATTCAATAGCATAATCCATCAATATTCATAACAAATATGCCCATGGAATAACAATTCAAATATTTGCAAGACATTAATTGGACGAGAAAAAAATATTTCTATTAAAATGTAATCAACAGAAGTGAATGAATTACAAACTTCCATGTCGGCACGGTTCAGAACCAAGAAACTAAGTCCCTTCCAGCTGGGCCTCCACCACTTCAATCCTCCACAAAAGGCAAGCTCATATAAGAGAGACAATGAGGTTCTCAATCAAGTAGGGAAGAGCTTGGGGGTTGAACAATTTGTTCAGACTTAAAAGGATAAAGGGATGCAAACTCAATATGAAGTGAATAATTTCTCCAGAGTAACTTTGCTCTCAAAGATGAATTCTTCTTCTCTTTTCCACAGCTTGGATATGGCCCATTTATAGCCTTCAAATGGAACTGAAGGGCTGAGTCGAAACGTTTTCAGTATATGGAAGGACAAGGATCATGGATCTCGTGACGTGACTTGGAAACCCAACACCATTTTTTAATTTTGGGCACAAAACCCAATGTACACGGGTTGTAATGGTGCAACCTGCATATACGCATGTTGTATAGCTGTTAGGGTGCATATATGTGGAAAAATATTATTTTTAGCTCTGGGAACTGTAAAAAGGGACTTCAAGTTTGCATAGGGAAATGGAAAAAGGCCTTCTGAGCAAATTTGCATAGGGTGAGGCAAATCTTGCTATAACAACTATGAAGACTCCTATG
>SNQJ01S0004863.1:4939-23145 GCA_010110895.2 Picea sitchensis | reverse complement strand
AATTATTGTGCCATTCATTTATTGCTCCAAGGAATAGGGTCTTTTGATTGCAACCTACAGGTTGAAGGGAAACACTTGGGAGCTTACATTATAGGGGTTGCCTTTCAGGGTTCATTGTCTTTTCTAATTAAAGGCTACTATAGATGTTATTCGTTGTTTTGCGATTGTCTTTAGCGGTGGCACCATTTCACAATGGAACACAACATCTATATCTTTGTTATCCACACAGAGCAGTGGAGCCAATACAAAAACTCCTGTTGAAGAATTTTTTCAAATGGGACAACAAATCATGGAAAATAATGTCAAGCTTTTTATTGATCTATAAACCGAATTCGTTACTCTCTTACAAAATTGTGCCTTCAATTATAACATAAACATAATCCAAAATCCATAGAACATAACTTAACAAAGAATTATCAATTGTCACAAGTGCTATAGGAACTGAGATATCAATTTTGCATCAACAATAAAAATGATTGAACTTGTTACAACATACATATAAGCCCATTAGCGTCAAGGGGCATTTCAAAATCCAATTACAAGTATTATTAAATAATTTGAGAAAGTACAGTTGCTATAGAAGATGAAATGCAATGATTGATAATCAGTATGTCTAGGGGGACTGGGATGGTGTGAACTTTTATCCACCCAACCATAGGACCTTAGCTATATGTCCACCCTCAAGTTGGATATTTTCTCTAAAGCACCTAGCAATATCACCAAACACGATTCGATTAGGAACAAATGCAATGAAACATCAAAGTCCAAGTATCGAACCTTTCTTTTGCAATTCTTATTCAACAAAATCCCTTAACTACCTTATAGACACATTGCATATCACACAAGTCATGGCACTACATATCCCCAAAAGCATTTGGCTTTAAAGCAAAAAAAATGTAAAAACCACAAGCACCTAAATAAAAAGCACAAAAGTATAATTATTTGAAGCAACGAAAGCACAAAAGCATGCAAGGGATTACACAAGCTTAAGCTAATCCTGAAAAACTATTGATGAAATTTTATTGGCAGTGCCCCTCTCCCTTGAGTACACTTGCTTAGATTCGTTCTTTCAAGTACATACGGTCAATCATATGCATTGCTACAAAAGGTAAATGGAAGAGGTAATATTGAGAGAAAATAATTGTTTTGCATAGACAATTTCAAATCAAGATTATTTGCATGCAAATGTCATGGATGTTGAGATTTGGGTACCAAGGAAAGTGGTCCCCTTGTGTTTGTGAGTCTCTAAACACAACGGGAAGAGTATTACCCTCATGCATGTAGTTTATGTTATAATTTCACTTTGACTTTATTCACTTAAGTCTAAAGTGACTTTATTGACTTAAGTCATAAAGGGACATTAATTTCACTTAAATGTGAATTAGTTAATATAAAGTGAAACTATGGAAACTTAAGTGAGTTTATGAGATCTAATCTCATCGACTCATCTTGGAGAAAGGCTTAGATCTAATCTAATCCCTTGGTTTCTAGGTTAGCCTTAAGGATTAAGCTAAAGGAGGGAAAAGTAAGACTCATTCATTCACTTGGAGTTAGAATTAAAGACAAAGAGAGGAGAAGAGAACTTGGAGAAGAGGAGGAACAAGGGTGCATCATTGTTGAGGAGGCTTGAGCTTGAGGAGGCGCTTAGGTGAGAGGCTAGGGTGCATGAGCTAGTGGTTTCTTCTTTCTTGGAGTGTGAGCTAGTAGGAGGGCGCACTCAAGGAGTGAGGGCACAACTAGCAAGGGAGAGGGCGCATTTGTGTCTTGAGGGCGCATTTACTTGGAGAGAGTTTTCTTGGAGAGGGTGCACCTTTGTGGAAAAAGGGGTGCAAGTTTACATCTAGCAGGCAAGGGCTTCAAGGAGGGCGCTACACTACTTTCAGTTAGGAAAAGCATCTAGAGGGGCACAAGTCTACTCTAGCAGGCACAAAGACAGAGGGGACTCCATAGCAAGCTTGAGAAGAGTTGCTTATGTATCATGTTCCATTGTTTCATTTCTTTGATTGTAGCTTTTGCTTGAAGACTCCATAATATATCTATCTCTCTCACTGGTTTTCCCCATGGGGGTTTTTCCAGGGTCATGTTGACCAAAAACACTTGTGTACATTTGTCATGTTTGCTTAGTATTTTCAATTTGTAGTTGTTAAAGATTCTAGAGGTGTATTTGATGTTTAATGCATGTTAAAGAAGGCTAACTTGGACAACAAAACTATCCATCATTAAACCTTATAACAAGAGGCACTAAAGAGCATCAAATCAAAGCTTAAGGGCCGATTTCAGAGTGGGTAAAGTTCAGATTTGTTGGCTGTTTTGGACAACGAGAAAACAGTCCTAAAACCGTGAGGGAAACAGTTTGAAAGTACCTTGAACTTAGTGCTCAACAAGAGGTCATTTGATAGGCCTGTTGGGCAGCCTTAGGAACCTCAAATTTCTTCAATGGATAGGAAAGTAAGTGGTGACCCAACTAAGAACCAACTCACACATATTGAGAATTAAAATTGAAAGATGGGAAGTGCCAAAGAAGGATTAGGAAGAGATAGAATGTTGGGTATATTAAAGGATGAGATTGAAATAAGATGACAATTTTTGCTACAATGTGAGGTATATAGTCACATAAAAAAGGTAGCTTTGTGGGTAAACAACATATGAGAAGCAATATCTCGTGAAGGCCAAGTAGAAGAGATGGCAAGAAGAGCCTTGAAGATGATGTGACCTAGAGATAAATCATCGAGAGCCAACTCTACAAGGTCCAATAATGGTTTGGATGGAGGAGGTCCCACATAGTTAGGCCAACTCTGCCTTAATTTGATTTGATGTATTGCTATCATTTCTTTCTTATGTTACATGCATAGATCTAGGACAACTCAATCTATGTAGGGTTTTTGTCCCATGGATTGGTTGGTCTTGTGGAGGTCTAATAAAATAAAAAATTCAATTCAATTTAATTCATGGCACCAAAAATAGATCAAATGTACAGTAAGTAATTCAACCAGGGGGCAAGGGAACTTTGGTCCCATCTAAATGCTTGTAACAACTCATATAACAAATGAAAAATAATGAGTTTTAATCAAAAGAATCCCAGTCCCATATAAACACCAATAATAATGAGATTTTAGATGGATAATAGATAAATATTAATTAAGGAAACCCCATTCCCTTAAAATTTCTAGTAGCAAATGAGTTGACAAATTACCAACAAATATTTTCTATCAAGGGAATCCCAATCTCACATAGAGGTTAGTAATAAAATCATATATCAATGGCATTGACACCATCCATACCTATCCCTAGTCCTTATGGCAAACCCTCTTAAGGAAGCCCGCTCTTTAAAATTGATTCTAGAACTCAAGTCTCTTATGCCAATTTTTTTATTATTTACATGGCTAGTCCCTTGTTCTTATCTCCTCTCCTCCATCCCCCTACCATTTATCTACCTCTGGGGACATCAAGAGGGCTATGTGGAAGCTAAATACTGCAATAGTCGTTGATTACGAGGGGCTCCAATTTGAGTTTCTCAAATACAGAGTTGACTATCTTTCTTTTCTCTTGTGGACTTACTCAATGATGTTTTTTTAATTTTTCCATCCTCCTGGTCACAACATATTATTCACCTTATTCACAAATTTGGCAAGAACTTTAACTATAGGACTATTATGATTCAACATACTTTAACCAAACTCTACTCCTTTGTCCTTCACATGTCACATTTAGAGCAATTGGAAAGCAATAAACTCAGATCCAAGGGTCAAGTTGGCTTTAGGGGGGATTACTACACAAGTTATCACCAAGGAGGCTAGATAGAGGTCCTCTTAAGATTATATGTTGCTTCATAGACTTTAAGGAGGTCTTTGACTTCGTGCCCAAGCACTGATTGTTCAAAGGTTGCAAGGTATTGACATTTTCAAGCCCCTTTCATTGTCAGCATCATAAAGTTGTTTGAGGCAGTGATGGTAGGAGATACTTCTATTTAGCTTCATAATGTTTAGTCCTTGAGTGATTAGACCTTAGGTCGTGAGAGATACCCCTATTTATCTCTTCATCTTTTGGAGGAGGTTGCTTCTATGGGCCTTTCTAGACAAGGGTGGTGTTAGCACCTAGAGATTGTTATGTTCACTCTATTGGGTTCTCCATTGATCAACTCCCCTATCACAGATACCCCTTGAATCCCCTTCTCACCTTCTTCACTCTAAAGGGAAGCTTAATATGTTGATCAAAGAGGATATTTATAGATAATTCATCTAGATCACTTGGGTTCCCCTATCTTGTAGCCTCTCATCCTTAGGATTTGTTGAATTTCTGTTAAACCCAACCCCGACAATTATTCCTAATAAAATCACTTTATTAAACAATTGCATAGCGGTTATCAACAAATAATAAGCGAAAGCATAAAACAAAAACCAAACACATTTGCACATGAGATTCGGGTAAACACCCCTGGAAAAACCCTTGTGGGAAAACCAGTTTTGAGTTTGATTGTATTGCTAAAAATCTTGGGCTCCCGTCCTGGGATAATGGCCCATCAGAGGATTACAATGTTGCAGTTGATAGAATAGCCCACCTTGCTTCTATTTCCCTCGCTGCCCCTTTGCACACTTCCTCAGCCCTGCCCACTCAGAGACAAGTACATGAGCAAGACTCCCTCTTGTTCCTATGCACTCATTGTGTCCCTCTCACTCTCCTTAGATATGCTTTTATAATCTCCTAATGACTAAAACCCAATCTCCAAAGTGATCAACGATCAAGATCTGATCTTGATCTCTTGAGATCATAGAATAAAAACTCGGAATCGACAAAAGAACGGCAAGGGTCCTGGAAACATCTCCTTCGAAAAAATCGGTGAAAAAATCGAAAAAATTGGAAAACCTTGACAAACATTAAAAAATACATAATTTATTCATTTTTTTTCAAAATTTTAAACATTTTTCAATATATAAAGCAACAACAACATCATATAAACACATAGGCACATAAATATGGAGAAATAACTGATATATATGATATAGTGGATGCTAAATAAAAATTGATACATCAAAGTATTACTGAAAGTCTGAAACCAATACAAAATGACATCAATGATCACATATATAAATGTATATGTCCCAAAACTAGCAACTAGCTATATGATATCAAATTATCAATGCCCTCTACCCCTTTAACGAGAAACAATCAGGGGCTGTTTGCCAGGCCTTGAACTAGATGCAAAAGGTCCTGGTCGTGCATCAATGGTGGATGGAGGACTAGCTACTTCAATCTGTGTAGAAAGTGGTGTTCCACTTTCAACTAGCTCATCATCCTCCATGGTGTATGGATGAAGCTCCTCCTCCTCATCCTTGTCCTCCTGTTGCTACTACTCTTGGTCCCCTTCTTCTAACCATGCAGGTGCCTCATCGAAGAGAGGCACCTCAACCTCCACCCTCCACTTAGACAATATATCAATATTGTCCAAAGAAATGGCATCCACTTCTAACTCTATCCCTATCTGCCTCATCCAAAGCCATAGATTGTAGTGGATGTACACCAAGTCATTAAGACGTGGGAATGCCAACCTCTAAGAGGGTCATAAGAAACTTGATGAGTGTTGAGGGTTATAAATTTAAATTACAATAAATGTAATTGGCTAATTTCTTTGTTAAAGTTCTAACCTCTTGCGTCTTTTGGAGTGTATTTTGTCAAAAATACACCAATTGCGCTCACAACATGAAGAGCTACAGGTTTGACCGAGTATACTCATGGCATTTTTTCGTAAATTTGGTGCTTTTGTGCTATAGTTCCTCCACCAAACATCTACAACAAATAAGAAAGAAAGAAAACATCAAAGTTTTAAACAATGAACATAATTAACTTTCAAATAAAAATTTAAATTTTAAAATTAAAAAAACATAATTGAATTTTAAAAATCTAACAACTTATGTGGCATCAAAGTGGTCCTTAGCCTGACTACATCTTCAAAGCCAAATAATCCAACACATTCTTGATACATTTCTATCTCGCGATTTATTTCATCGCGAGTGCTAGCATCAGGTACCATCCTCCGAAGACAAGTAAAGAGGCCATCCATCACCTCATCATCAAAGTCAAAGTTGCATTTGTAAGCAAATGCAGGATTGAGGAAAAGCGCAACTGCATGGATGGGTCGATGGAGCATTCCGGTCCATCGACTATCAATCAAATCCCATATCATCATCTGTCTGTTGTACCTAGGGGTACCGTTTCCTTCATAATAAGCTTGGATAGATTATTTGGCCTTATCCATGGCCTCATACAAATAGCCCATTACGAGCTTATCACTATCAACGAATCTCAAAACCTTTACCAAAGGTTCAACAACTGAGCAAACTTCTTCTACTCCTTCCCAGAAGGAGTCAATGTACACCAATCTAGCAATGGTTCTACCATCCACTCACTTGCTATATCTGCAATCACGCCACTCACTAGAAACAAACATTTGCTTCAACTCATACTGACATTGAAGCAAAGACTGGAGGGTGAGGAAGTGTGTCATAAAACGTGACTGCTGGACGTCGCAACTCCCTATATTTGGTGTGTGTGTGTTATATATGAGTTTTGGGATGCTCTTCGCTTGCTCAATCACCTCCTTGATGAAGGGAATTTTCCCCACATCCTCAAGCATCGGATCAATGTAGTGTGCAACGCATGGAGTCCAAAGCACTGTGCTATGCCTCTCCATGAGCATCCTACCAACAACCACATAATTCGCTGCATTATCTGTCATGATTTGCACCACATGGTGCACACCAATCTTCTCGATGAACCCATGCAACGACTCACATAATAGTGCTGCATCTTTCACATGTGCAGATGCATCAACTGACTTTATGAACATGGTACCTTTAGGACAATGTACGAAGAAATTGAGAAGGCTCCTACCCTTCCCATTTGTCCATCCATCAAACATCACTGTGCACCCAGAGATTTCCCATGATTCCTTGAACTTTGCCAACCTGACATTGATGTCCTTCTTCTCTGCTTGAAGAATAGGCCCCCACAACTCCTCATATGAAGGGGCTTTAAACTCCGGGCCAACAACTGCAATGGCATCACACATTGGTTGCCAAAATGGGTTGCTTCTAGTGATGGTGAGAGGTAAGTCATTCCAAAAAAGGCACCTCCCCATTATTCTGCATGCTTCTTGCTGCTCCCTTTTTTTAACCACCGATTTAATTGATGGTTGTGCTCCAGCTCTAGCTCTAGGAACAAAGAAAGATGGGATCCTCCCCCCAACAGGTGAATCTGTGGCTGTGGAGCCCCTCCCACTACCCTCAGTGGCACTGACAAATATTCCTGAACCTTGAATTTCCTTAAAAGATGCAAATTTAACTCTCTTTGCTGCTGCCTCTTCCTTCTTTCTTTCCTTTGAATTAATTGAATCATGGGCAAGTCTCATAATCTCTGGGCTCACATTTGAACAAGGCCCAACATCATGGCCTGAGATTTTGGCCAAATGGTATTTCAACATGTATACTCCTCCTGTCATATGTAACCCACATAATTTGCAATTTAAACTGTTTCGATTTGTTCCATTTTCTGGTTCACCATACTCCCACAGTGGATCCAAGGCCCTAGGCATGTTTGCTTAGTGCTCTGGGCAGTGGGAATGGACCTAGGGCAAAAAAACACACAAAAAAAACATTAAACCCAACTTGAAAAAAAAATTACAGCATGTTAATTTAAAAAATCAGCCATGTAAAGAAGAATATTAGCCATGAAAAATGGCATTAAGAAGGTGGCTAAAAATCTAAAAAGGCAAGCTAAATACCCCCATTGAATTTTTCCAAAAAAAACCCTTACATTTTCTTTGTTCTACGTGCATGAAATTATTGGCAAGATTCAAGATGATCAAACGAAAAAAAAACAAACTAAATCTAAGCAAACAAATGAGCAAGAAAACATGCAAGTGTATTAGCATACAAATTGGGAACTTGGGAAGGGCATACATACCTATTCTTGGAGGTTGTGAATGAAAATTTGAAAGATCCAAGCTCCAATAGGTTGAACCTTGCTCCACCAACAAAATCTATGAAATTTGTGGATGAATTTGTTTCCTTGCCTTTGCACACCTCCAATACACTTAATGGACTCCACAAAGCTCTCCCCTTGCTGCTCCTCAAAACCTCCAAGCAAAATGACACCCAAAAAAACCAAATCGAGCTTTTTACCCGTGGCCTGCCTGTGCCCCACGATTTTTTCGCGACTTTTTGAAAAAAAATGGTGTTTTTTTCAAAAAGGGAAAAATCACGATTTAAAAAAAAATCGTTTTGATGAAAATATCGCGATTTCCTTGATTTTTTCGAAAAAATTGCCGATTTTTTTTTCTATGCTTGAGATCAACCACTGTGACTTAATCTCTCGTTGAGATGACTTAAATCACTTAAGTCACTCAACTTTACAAAAAGTCACTTTAGTCATTAAATAAAAGCCACTTCAACAATAAGGTTTATATCTAGAGAGTGTTGCTCAGACACCTCTGCATGCTAGGCACCACCAATGCAGAAGTACATGCCCAAGCTACTCCAAAAGCTAACAAGATTGCCTTTTACGCCTTTATGTTGAGCACATCTCACAGATTGTTAATGGTCTCATTCTTCTTCCAAATTCAATGGTCTTATTATTCTTCCAAATTCATTGTGGTGACACTAGTCACATGGCCTCACAATACCCCTTAGCTGGCCGAGGGTTCACTCGCACTAGCTACAAGTTGAGATTGATCACCATATGTAATGAGAGGATGAGAACTTTTGACTTCACTCCCTTAAAGAGAGGGAAACAATCAATTGGGTTTTAGCTCGAGTGGTTGGGAGGAA
The DNA here is from genome assembly GCA_010110895.2 of Picea sitchensis. Classification (NCBI taxonomy): domain Eukaryota; kingdom Viridiplantae; phylum Streptophyta; class Pinopsida; order Pinales; family Pinaceae; genus Picea; species Picea sitchensis. Next base: position 14,323 of record SNQJ01S0004863.1, on the reverse strand, counting down.
TGATTGTTATCCTCCCCACCCAGGTTCAATTCCCTCAAGTGACATGTTGAGCTCTTAACGAATATAGTATTGTGATGGCTTTGAGCCTTGTTATTGATCGGCCTGGTGCCCTGAAGATTCTAGAGTTTACTCTAGCTACCATCCTCGAAATGAGGGGAAGTACTCGGGGGTTTTCCTCGAGTTTTGTAACCACTAGAGGTGTCGAGCACTGAGTAGATATTGTAAGTTGTAGACTGATATATTAGTAGATCTGTGAGGCAATACTCCCTTTTGTGAGTGACCATTGGCTACCCTAGCTTATTGGTTCTTACCTCCATTATAAGGTGTCAACCTCCATCTTCATTCCTAACTCAGACCTCATGGGCAGTTGCATATCACCAATTTTTTTCCTTAAGAGATTCATCAACCTTGGAGGCTAGGAGAACCACAATGAGGAGTTCTTGATGCTCCCATAGGGTTGGACAGTGAGGCCCTCTTTGCCTAGGTCACTCCCTAGAGGACATTACTACTACTAGTACTAGGGTTAGCATTGGCCCTCTCATGGTGACTGACTGAGATGTTGACACCACCTCTATTTTAGACGTTGGCTAGGGTCTTGTTGCTCATGACTTTGTCGGCTTCCCCTACTAAAGGGTGTTTCTTTTAATAGATTTTCTATTTCTACTACGTTTTCTAGGGTTTTCCCTCATGGGTCTACCCCCTTATTAGTTTTTTTATTTTGATCTTTCTTGTTTTTGGAGATGCTTTAGGGACTTCCTCGTTGCTACTATTATTTGATGTACTTTCCTACTCTGGTCTTGCATGGACATTAATATAGTTTCTTTCTTTCTCTCTGGTTCTCTTGAGTCTCTGTCACGAGAGGTGAACCAGGTCGGTGAAAGCAGGTAGTAGCTATTGCCCCAACCAAGGTTTGAATCCTTATAACAAGTGACATGTTTGCTCTTTGTGGGCTGGCACATCCCCAAGGGGGCCGTTGATCAGTGGAAGCATTTATGACTGTGAAGTTGGGATGAATGGTCACACACCCCTATAGAATGTGTATGGAACCACCTGCTTCTTCATAGGTGGTGACTGCTTGACACTAAATTAAGGAAGCTTGTTCAAGTTTCCTTTCTCTTTTCACACGAATGAGACTTATGGGTCTTTTGGTTGTAGCTGGCGATCTCCCCTCTGTTTCCTTGCCCTGCTGTGGTTTCTTCATGATGCAACTCATGGATTTCCTTTAAGGTTCTAAATTTTGACAAGTGCAATATGAAGTTATCCATGGCTCTCTGCCCCCAGAGTTTGTCTTTGCATTAAGTTCTGCAAGATTTGACTGAGGTAACATATCTTTTGATGCCATGTTAGCTATACTCTAATCATGGCAAAAATGGGCCATTATATCAAATTAATATAGATTTCATCTTGCCTGCATCTCAAATGTTTTCAGCTTGTATTCATTGGCTTTCAATTCGATCCCTAGGTTGTCTGCATTTAGTTTATTTGTCCTTAGTTTTCCTACTAAGTTATTGATCATGTCTACTTGGTCCATTGTTAGGGGGTTTAGGTTCCTTCATCTGCCTCTGTCTACGCTGGCATCTAGAGCTGAAATTTCCTCTAATTGTCAACTTTTGTTGCAATCTTCAGGCCTTGAATTAGAGCTTATTACTTTTGCTTTATGATTGGAGGCATTTCTTAGACCCATGTAGCAATTTTATTTTCTTGTTTTAGGATAACTACCTTTGCGCTGACTTCCCTTGCATTTTCTTGAAGCTCCATCAAATCTCAGTAGAATATGTAGCAGAGGTTGGCATGGGATTTCTATAACTCTCTGTGAATCCTTTGATACTTGTGTTCGAATGGAAAGCTCTTTTTGTTAGTAATTAACATTGCTGTTTACTAGAGTTTTTGAGGTCTCAGTAAGAAGTTGAATTTATAGCAATTCCTATCATTTCAACCTGTTTGACAATTTTTTATGATCCCATTGCTTACATTTCGGATTAACTTTCAAGTACCAGGTTTTGTCTTAACCACAAGTAGTTGTGTAGTAGTGTATTTTGGGGACACGTGAAACACTGAGGTCTACATTATTTGGTTTTAACTGCCATCAATATCCCTCTATTATTTGGGACTTAATTCAAGTTAATAGACCGTGTCTGTTAGCCAAGGTAAATTGTGTTGGGATTTTTATTTGTTTAGAGGATTGGTTAATAGCTTGAAGTTTGTGACATCAGGTGCCCAACAAGACGTTCCTCTCAAATTCTTGGATATATGATTAGAGATAATGTTTGATAAAAAAAATATTTAGATATCAAACAAGAATGCGGGCAACGGGCTGATGCATTTGTTCAAACTTGTAATCAAATGTAAACTATGACTTTGATTACTGCTGCTCTGCCATTTTCAAGGGAGAACTAGCTTTCAAACGTATTGAAAAGGAATTTCTGAATGTTGTTTTGCAGGTTCATCCACTTGCAGCAGGAGTTTCAGTGGCAGCTATTGCCTTGGCAAGCAAATATGCCTTGGAAGCTTGGCAAGCATTCAAAGTACGGCCAGTTGTTCCTCGCATGCGAAAATTTTATGAAGGTGGATTCCAACCTGTAATGACAAGAAGAGAAGCCGCCTTAATCCTTGGAGTAAGGTAAACTTGAATCTCTGGACTTTGTAAAAAAGCTGTAGAAGGCAATTTAAGAAAAGCATCATAGGGGAGTGTGTGAGTCGTGACCATTACGTAGACTGCTTTTTTCATGTATGCCTTTTTTTTTTTTAATAAAATAGCTGATCCAAAGCGTCTGTATATGTGACTGTTGCTGCATGGAAGTGATTTAGCTTTTGAAGTTAAAATGCTATTTCCTCTTTTATTCTCAACTTTGTGGTAAATTATATGATTGCAGGGAACGAGTTGTTATGGAAAAGATTAAGGAGGCACACAGAAGAGTGATGGTTGCAAATCATCCAGACAGTGGTGGAAGCGACTATCTAGCAGCGAAAATTAACGAGGCAAAGGATGTTATGATTGGGCAGAGCAAGGGTAGTGGATCTGCCTTCTAGAATTGGAATATCTGATTTTTTCCAACATCGGTTCTTATCCTTGAATTTTAGAGTCAAAGTGGATTCTCATGAGCAAAATAGCCATATCGAGGCATTCGGTGGAATTTTCATTTATTTGGGAATTTATGGGAATTACTCTAGGGGGGGATTTAATTGAAAACTTCTACCAAGTTAGTTAGGATGTCATGCAGTATACGATGTCAGGATTCGAAAATGAACATGGACCACTATAGATGCTAATTGCTAATCTGGATTTGAATTTTCCTTTAGGGTTAGTGGAGTCGTGTTATTGACAGGTGGCTAACAAAATGCCCTATTGGTCCATCTAAGAGAAAAATTATTCTTCTGTAAATAATATCCATGTTCTAAAACAAATATTGATCACTGGATGACCGCGTTTACGGCAAAGATTATAGGAACTTGGTTCATTGGGTTTCACTTTGCTATTAACTGCTCTTGAGGGGTTGTGGACTATGTAATCAAATTCTGCGAATTTCTTCCAAAAAATTTGACATTTGGTGATTGGATTCGAATTTGAAATTTTGTGTTTGGCAATTTTCAAATAAAAAAGAAAATTTTAAAGAAAGGAAAAGTTTCTAAGGCAAATGTAAATAAAATATTTGGCGAATTTAAGCAGGAGTGCATGGATAATGTCGACACGTGCAATACAAAACGTGATACCGGCAATAACGTTGCCAAGCCGTATGTGATGTCGGTGTTATGATTTTTAAATTTTTATTTAAAACTGAAACGGATACTGATCATGTTAAACGAAAGCTGTCTGGGATTCAAGAACCCCCAAAATTTAAAAAATTTACTTACCTACTGGGCTATTCTAGCAGGCCTTTCAACATAACCGAAGAGCCTACTATTATATATCTTATCTTAATGCACTGGCCTAACAACAAAACAGCCTTGCATTGCATAAAATCCAACTTGGATTTTTATAAGAAAACATGCCTACCGAGGGTTTCTCTCTTGACGACCACCAGAAGGCTGAGGTCCAAATTTGTATTTTCATATCCATTTTCTCATGGAACCTGCTGAACTGTCTCCTCATCTTGAACTGCCACTTGACTGATCTAATAGAAACCTTTGGGAAGGAGTGGGAGCTCATTGCAAGGCCCAGAATCCACTGGTATTGCATGTTGCTATCTGTTACCAATTTTTTTTTTCTATCTGCTTCTTTTGATTGTCCATTTATTTTTGTTAGCTCTGCATTCCTGGCTGCCTAGGCCTCTAACTAAGGGATATCCAAGATGTGTTTCAATGCAGCCTGAAGATCCAGAAATTGATAGACAATTCACCTCTGAGGCCTTTGAAGGTTAGAGATTTCACATGGAATGCACCTGCTAGAAAGCCTGTCTGTACACAGTGAGCATGAATGAGCAGCCTGTCCTAAAGAGATGTCATACACAAGCCAACAAAAGGAATTCGGAGAAGACACAGCTTGTGTTGAGGATACACCTGAAGAGAGTCACAACACCCAGAGCACCGCACTACAGCCAAACTGAAAAACGATGCAAGCAGAGACGATATTGGGCTGGCCGAATGAGAATTCCACATAAATTATAAGAAGTCATAATATTTATCCTGAATGTCAACATTCTTTTGAAGTTAAGAACCGTCCCTCGGCCGAGGTGGGAGTAAGGAGGTGGAAGTAATAATAATAATAATAATAATAATAATAATAATCTAATTTCAAGGTCACGGCCAAGCCAGACACCAAATTGGTGTATGAGACCTCTTGTTTATGGGAAAAGGGACTTCTTTTGTGGAGCGATTTGATTACTAAAGTTTACGAAGGTGCACATATCCTACCCCTCTCTGGATTTGAACCTGTGACCTGGGAAGCGTGATTTAATTCCCATCACAACGACTTTATAACTCAATGCTACCTGTCCAATAACTTGTGTTACATGCCACATCCTAAGTTTGTAAACATTATTTCAATAGAGATAAATGAGGGAGGGGACCCCAGTTTATGAAGGTGCACATATCCTACCTCTCTCTGGATTTGAACCTGTGACCTGGGAAGCGTGATTTAATTCCCATCACAACGAATTTATAACTCAATGCCACTTGTCCAATAACTTGTGTTACATGCCACATTCTAAATTTGTAAACATTATTTCAATGGAGATAAATGAGGGAGGGGACCTCAGTTTTTTACAATATTCTGTAATTCAACAAGGTTCCATTGTTTACCATAACATCTGCCTAGCTATTATGGGATTGGAGCACCTAATAAAACTCAATAGAACTGAATGAATTCACCAGACCTTGATTTTCCTATTATGGGATTGGAGCACCTAATAAAACTCAATAGAACTGAATGAATTCACCACACCTTGACTTTTGAAAATCAATTTGGAAAGATTAGAGTTTTGTGAAACTAAAGAGCTTTGCATTTAGCAAATTATGATAGTGGTGTTCTCCATTATAATAAAGATTATTGATCCGCATTGTCTTAAGAATAAGCAAGCCATGATATAGGGCCAGAGCTGCAACAGGGTTGTCAAAGGATATGCTTAGTCCTGAAGCACAATTAAGTTAAAACTCCATAGTTTCCGGCCAGAGCTTCAGCAGGGTTGTTAAAGGATATGCTTAGTCCTCATAATTAAGTTCAAAATTCATAGTTCCTCAAGCATAATTAAGTTTAAACTTCATAGTTTCCCTCCAGGTTAAGAACAGCCTCCCTTCACCTACCAGCCAAAATTTTACGAATGAGTAGGCTAGTAGATTTCGTACGGCTTTCACTAATGAGTAAGCTATTAGGTTCTATTGGACCACAATTTAGCCAGAGTATAATCAGTAAATCACGTATGTTTATAACTGACAATTTCTTAAATATCATCTTACCAATCTTTTAAAGTGCCAACATTACACATCACAATACACGTGGCGTATGGATGAACATAATTTTCTATGAATATAAGAAGGTTTATATTTTTATAGACGCTCCTTGCTTGGTGGGATTAATTTGCTTTGCGATATTCAATAGAATTTTCCTTCCTGTTGTGGAAAACACAACAGGAATTAAAATTACTTGGAAAACAACATTTGTTAATATAATTTTTTAAAATTTTCCTTCTTGTTGTGGAAAACACAATAGGAATTAGAATTACTTAGAAAACAGAAAATGTTTTACTTAGAAAACATAAAATGTTTATATAATTTGTTAATATTATTTTTTAATAGATGGGGATTTTTTAAAATTTTCCTTTTTGTTGTTGAAAACACAATAGGAATTAGAATTACTTAGAAAACAGAAAATGTTTATATAATTTGTTAATATTATTTTTTAATAGATGGGAGATAGGAGAAATTTTTAGGTGTACTTTTTAAAAAATTTGTAAACATGGAATTTTATAACTAAAAAAAATAAAAATATTTTTTTTCCTTCCTGGTGTGGAAAACACAATAGGAATTAGAATTACTTAGAAAACAGAAAATGATTATATAATTTTTGCATTATTATTTTTTTAATAGATGGGAGATAATAATTGGAGAAATTTGTAGGTGTACTTTTTAAAAAAATTTGTAAACAGGGAATTTTATAATTAAAAAAGTAAAAAAAAATTGTGAAGTCACTATTAGCTCTTTGGATAACTGGACATAGATTCATTGTGCCATTGCACTTTGTGTGCAAAAGAGTTATGTGTAATTTGTAGCCATTGCACTTTGTGTGCAAAAGAGTTATGTGTAATTTTCAAAGGTAGTTGAAACATTTTGAATCATGATTTGCTAACTGATCTTAGCAGCTAGAGTATAGATTTGTTTAAATTCATTGAATAGCGCTGTTTTTATGACACTTTTGGGTAGATCTTGCTTGAATTCGAATAACATGGATTCTATTACGATCTCAAGGTGGGAATGCACAATTCATTATTTATCATGTTCTACTAACATTCATTTCAGATGTTGGGAGTTTATTTACCATCTGTCAACAAGGTTTTGTTACCGACCAATTTAACAGTCTTGTCAAGGTCTCTTGAGGCGCTAAGGCGGTACCACGTAGGACAAGTGTCCAATGACACCATGGCACAACCCCTTCCCCCTTTAAGTTTAGTTCCTATGCTAAAGGACTTTGGGAGACTTTCCTAACACAACTTCACTCGAAATTAAATCAATCAGTGTCTTAAATAATAATGAGATGAAGGTAGGAGTTAATTATTTTTAATGACTGATTTGAAATGATAATTAGCTAACATAAAAAAATGCAGATCAACAAACTAAAATCACTCTAGATTCATAAGATAAATCAAGTAATATGAAAACAAAAGAGTGGTGAATGTCCTTACCAATTCTTAGGAGGAAACCTTTACTATACTTCTTGGTAATTGGCTGTCCTTTTATGTTCTCCTTTGTTGTCCTCAGTTTTCAAATCTGAAATATACAGGAAGATAGCACAAACCAACAAGAACGGTGTTTGATCTGTTATCGCACAGTTTGTACTTGAAAGTAAATGAAAGCTGAAAACAAGGCAAACTGGCGAAACTTGAGACTATCCTACAACTGTCACCTCGATAGGATAACTCTTTCTGTTTAGGGTGGTAGGCCTAGGGGAGATGTCCCTAGTGACCTGGGGTTTTGAGAAGGCAAAGACTTATGGCTAAGTAAAAGTTCCCCCCTCACAAGTCACCACYGATCAGAAGGTCCGGCTAAACAACCAATAAAGATAATGATAACCAGAAGTGTACCTGCTCGAGACAAAGCAACAATAAAACTATATATATGTAAGATAAATCGTTGGTTAGTACTAAATATAATCAAGGACTTTCTGATATAAAGCAATTGACCGATAATATTGATGAAGCAAATGAATGATGTACAATAACAATAGTCACAATGCGTCACTTCACAATAAATGCTAAAGAAAGCTTCACAATGAGCAATAACGTTTTATCATCAATATCATAATACCATCATTCATTTAGAAGCAAAGACTATCATGCATTAGCCAATCGTTCAACTTGCTTAAAGAAGCTAAAATGCTGCAAAGAATAACTATAAATCAAATGGATAATGGCATCAATAGGGTTAGTAGGTTAGTCTAGGCTAGGGTTAGAAGATGTTAGCAATTGTTCAAGGTATTGGTTGTTTGAAGTTTGTGATCAAGGCACTCAAGCAACAAGGGCTTAGATCAGTGCAATCATAGGGAAAATGGAGTCAAAGGTAGCGACAAATGTTGAAGAAGCAATATGATAATGGAAGGGCTAAAGACAAGAGAGTTTGATGGTGAAGTGTTGTTGAGCCAAGGCTTCAACAATCAAACCCTAGGGGAAAACGACTCACTAAGGTGTAGAAACCCTAGGCCTTAGTGCATTTTCCTCCTTCTTTAGCTCAATGACAAGATAAAAACAAATATGATTGAAGAGCATGAGTAGGGTGTTGCAATGGCAAGGCCCTAGCAATGTCTTCAAAAGGTAAGAACTCCTTTGCACAATCTTAGCAGGGAATTAAAACAAGGACACCAACATGTGCTTGTTTCCTAGGGTTTATTCTAGAAAATTCATTAACAAAATGCAAGTAAAATAGTATAACCATTCAAGTAATGGAAGGATTGCAGAAATTCACTTACATTCACCAAGTATCATCAATGCCAAACCCTAGTTGTAAACCTTCCACCAAGAAAATGCCAAAAATAGCCAAGAAAAGCCTCCTTCAACAAGTGCGCACTAGTAATTTCAACCAAAACCCTAAAAGAGGGCGCAAATTTCAAACCTCACACAAGTGTGAGTGAAAGATGATGAGAAAATGAGAGTTAAAACCCTCAATTTATACAATAACAATGACCTTAATTTAATTTTAGGTCACCAAAAGGTTGACATGGCCAAAATACATAATAGCACTGTTTTTACATCAAATGTCATAATCAAACCCTAAATCAAGCAAAAATGAGGATGTCATGCCCTTTTAGGGTGACATTATCCCTTTCTAGGGCAACGTTGGCTTCCTGGAGCAAAATGTTAGGCCTCCTTGGGCCTCTGGAACAAACATCACGTGCCACAACTGCATCTCAAAACCTCCACAAATGCTGGATGATGTCATGAATGTCCTGGGTGATGTCATGGCCTTCAAAGGCCAACATCCTGGTGGAAAAGGCACAACCCCCTTGGGTACAGGTCTACTCAACTGCCTCTGGTGGAACGTCTTCCTCTTCCCCAGTGCAAACCCTCTAACCTGTCTCTGCCCCCTGTTGGGGTTTCAACATCCATTTGGTGGGCTCTTAGCCCCATGGAGGTCCGAACTAATTATCTCCCCATGTGTACATGTCCAATATGGTACTTGTCCGTCGAGTATGATCCTGCACATCAACAGATACACTCTCCATGGGCTCATAAGTCACAT
>SNQJ01S0004862.1:202547-220393 GCA_010110895.2 Picea sitchensis | reverse complement strand
TTCATTAATCTGAGAAATTCTTGTAAAGAAGGCATGAATAGATTCAGACTTCTGCATCTTTACATTTTTGAGTTGAGTCCTCAAAGCCATCTTTCTGTTTATGTTCCTTCCTTCATATAGACGAGATAGAGCATCAAACATCTATTTGGGAGTCTTCAAGGATGATACATGAGGAATAAGATGGTCTTTTATAGAATCTGCAATTATTCTTTTTGCCCTTATCAGATTCTTCCTGTACTTGCCTTTAGCTTTTTCTTCCTCAGGTTCTGCAAGCTCTTCCATAACATAATCTGATAAGTCATTTTCTTCCAGAACAAGGGATATTCTGTACTTCCATGCTCTGAAGTTATCAAGTCCTTAAGTTTTTCATCAAGCTTAGTGCTTGACATCATCTTGTCCTTGTTTTTTACTTCCTTTAAAAACTGAAATACTGTAGTCTCCTTCACAAATCTAATAACTATCTGTAGAAATGGCTTCTTTCAGGGAAACTTTGATACCATGTTGAAAAACTGATGCATGTAGGTAAATTTAAAAATTTACAGCATACAACCAACATACCAATACATCTTGCATATATCAAGATCACTGAAAGTAAAACAATCACAGAGAGAACACAAGTATACCCTGGGAAACCCTCTTGGGGTAGAAAACCCAGCCAAAACTTCTCTTTAGATTCTTCGACAAAGTACAATACCAGTAAAAGACTTTAGAGTAACTAGCTAGGACTCGGAGGGCTGAAACAATACCTTTGTTTCAGCACTTACAAACTTCACAAATAGCTGAACTAACACTTATAGTAACAACTTGACAAACTCACCAAAAGATAACTGACTTTCTTTCTTGCTGTAGCAGAGTTATGGCAACTTTAACATAGTATTTGTAGCAGCCTTATATCAACAAGGAACAACAGAAGACTCTAGCAACTAGCAGCCATATACCAGCAGAAAATACTTCAGTAAATAGATGCCTTGCCTCAACAGAAGACTCCAGCAAAACAAAGATATGTAAATGGTAAGTGAATGCCCCTTTTTATAGGTTGGTTTGGCTGTCCTAAGTAGCCCCCTAAGAATGTATGACAGTTGTATAACAGCTGTCATATTTTCCCTCCTTTGGCTGCCAAGAGTCACCTCCTAAAGTTCCCAAGAGCCACCTCCTAATGCTCCCAAAGGTCACTTTGTCTCTTCTAGAGGCTGCCCTAAACAGTTGTCTTAGGATTGTATGACAGTTGTTATACAACTGTCATACTACCACCCTAAGCAACCCCCCTAAACTAGCCACTCCAACCATCCTAAGCAGCCCTCTTAAGCAACCTCCCTAAGCAGCCCTCTTAGAGGTGCTATGAGGTTGACACATGGCATATGGTTGTCTTGGCATAAAGTTGACACTTGTCATGTGTTTGATGCTTGACATAAAGTTAACACTATATCAAAACTTCATTTACATGGTTAGTTACAATAGGGAAAATAGCTTCCAAAGCTATATAATTCAACAAATGTGACACATGACATAAATCACCCTAGTGTAATATAAAAAAAATAATAAACTTGATATGGATGAGATGTGTAAGTTGTAACATCCATTGGTATAAATAAATATTCAAAGTATAGAAGGAAAAAAATCAGTAATGTAAAATAGAAAATTAAGAAAAGAATATCAAACATATATATATATATATATATATACTAATTAAGAAAATTTAATAGATTCCGAATTAAGAAGAATCTACACTAGTGAATATCAAAATTCTATGAAGAAAATAACTCAGCAAGTACTGTGACTTCCCGCATCTCTTGAAACTTGAAAGTGAATTGTCCAGGGCACTTAAGAAACCTTGTTTCAAGTTTCAATACTAGACTAGATCATTACAAGGCTCATTCAGGCGAAGAAGAGTCTTTAAGTATGTATTCAAATAATGAAAAACGTGTTACCAGAAAAAATAAAAGAGGTGAACAGTACTTTGCTGCCAATAGATTTTGTCCCCTTGAAAAAATAGGGAAGGAAGCAGTTAATCTAGGTTCTAGAGTCTCAAAAACTGATGTTAGAAAAGTGTTTACGATCAGGCAAAACATATGGTTGAGGAGAAGCATGTGTTTTTTTTGTAGCGATATATCTAGAAGATAGTTAATCCCAAAAATCATAGTTAACTGCTGGAGCAGTCTGTTGTACTAAAGCATTTTGACTGAAATGCTATGGAGGTAGCAGATGTAATCCATTTTTCTCAACTAATTTAACAGATATGGTATACAGAGCCGATTTCCACTTCTCCTCCAAGGTGTTCTATGTCTCCATTGTGAATGTTTCTTTCTTTCATATATCGGTGCATACCAACACTGCTCTAGCCATTAACGACAATGAAATCTGAAATGCTTAACTTCTGTATTGCTATTAATAACTATCTGAACAATTTATCGTCGTGCAGACAATATTGTAGACGGGGTCATCTTTTTGAAGACCTCGATGTCCTTCACAAGAATCTAAGTGGTACTAGAAGGGTTCTCACAATCTTCCCTCTTGAAATGAAAGCTGACAATAAAATTACAGTCTTCAAAAGAAGGGCAAGTTATTTCAATGTTTTTGAGAATTTGATTATTTCCTTCTAGGCTCTCGACCCTGAGATAAATGGAAGACTATGCTATGGCCTTCATAACTGACACAAAATGGGAAATCAAAGTTTATAAACAAAACAAGCAAAGAACATTTATATAGCACTCAGCTCTCATTCTTATAAATATAAATAGTTTGCAGGTCCTCTTAAAAATACAAAATAAAGCTTTATGATTGAAAGGAATATTTTCTGAAATTTTCTAATCTGCTAAAATGATAGTTATTTTCTGAGCGAGGTTGTGGTTTAGTCTTAATGATAGTTATTTTTTTCAGTGAGGTTGTTGTTTAGTCTTAGATTGGTGAAAGTTTATTAATTCTGGTTCACTTGATTTTTACCAATTCTGATTTATATGGTTGATTTTCAATGAAACCATTACAATAATACACTCATTATAAGTTCAACATATCACTTACCAAAATTGAATCTGAGTGAGGAGGATAACAATCATTCCTTCCATATATATATATATATATATATATATATATATATACTAGCACAGCCGCTAACTCGCGGCTGAGAACGTCGAAAGGTATCGGCTGAGAACGGGTGCCCCCAATATAAAATGTTAAAAAATAAATATATGTTAAAAAGTAAACATGTTAACGGATGCCTTGATAAATGCAAGAAAGTTATGAACAATAAATCTGACCCATTGATTTTGCAGGACGACTAAGAATATGCCAGCATCTTCAATGCATAGCCATCGGATTAGGATTTAAGGTTAAATAAGATTAAAAAATCATTAATTATACCCCTTGTCAATAGGTGTACACCTTTCGGTGTAATAACTTTTATTATTGATATTAGGTCCCAAATGAGCTAGTCACGGCGTGACTATCCCCTCATTCCGTTCGGTCAAGGAAAGGGAGGTGGGCCTCCTAATTCTTCTTCCTTGTCACCGCGCTGCTCTAGGATGCATGCGGGTAGGTTATATCTATCAGGTTTCAATGCCGATGCACAAAGTACTTCTACCAGATGGAGGAAGAGAGGATGCAACATTTTCTTATCTTTCATTTTCAGATTCTTGAACTGTTTTCTATGAGTTTGGAGCTTTGCCTTCTTAATCTTATAATCTCTTTCATAGATATTTTGAAGTTTGTCTCAAATTTCAAATATATATAACTTTTAATATTGATATTTTGTTTTATTTAAGTTAAATATATCACTTACTCAAATTGAATCTGATTGAAAAAATAACAATTGTTCCTTTCAATCATCAAATATATATAACTTTTAATATTAATATTTAATTTTAGTTAAAAAAAATTATATATATAATTTGAAATACCATCCTTCACATAACTTTGTTAGAACAGGACAATTTAATCCAAAAAATAAAAGATTAATAAAGTAAACAATTCATCTTACTGGTACGTAAATACTTCATCTCACTGAAGCAAGTCCACTCTCGCTGTTCAGCCACATGTTAAACCTTACTGAAGCAAGGCCACTTTTACTGTTTATCCCTTGGGACATCTTAAATAATAAGAAGAAATTATAAAGAGACAGGTTAAAAAAGGACAGGTTCGAATACGAAAGGCAATGTGCCAAGTAATTTTAAAGGGAGGAAAGAAGAAAACAATTTATGAAAAATAGCCGCTGATGTTTCCCTTTGAATGTAACTAGATTCCTACATTGTCAACATTTTGTTGATATTTAACCTTGAAAAGACAGAAAAAGCAAAAGCAAATTCAAAATCACCTTCGCGCTTCTGGTAGGCCAACCGCTGGAGAATAGCCATTGTACTTGCCGCTTCTAATGGCCTCTACGAGGAAATCTTCGGCCTCCTTGGCGGCTCTGTAGCATTCAAATGGGGAAGGATCAGCATAGCCGAGAGGTATCACGCTCTTTCCTTGGGGATCCAAGTGGGACCTCAGATACGCCAGCATGCCTCGAATCCCTCCCATTTCCCTCATACAAGGCGAGCTCGGCCTGAAATTCCACTGACTCTTCTCCATATCGCCATCCTACAGGTCTCAAATTGCCATCAGCGATCAAGAGATTCTTATATTCAAAATACAGTTCGTCTTTTCTCAATATATTGAGCTAAAAAACAGTGATTGGTTTGTTTCCACAGCACATTAAAAGAGACCAAAAATGTGACTGTACATTATTCACTCAATGTAGATTATTACAACCTGCAAACATCAGAGCTTACATTATCGTGATTTTATCATGCAATTTTTACCTGTATTCCATTCGTAACAATAACGCTGGAGTTGAGCAAGCGGCTGCCATCTTTGAAGTCTGCCATTGGAAGAGTCTTGATTGGATTGGGTTGCGTTGGGTTGAGGTATAATTTCAAGGTGGCTTATATTACGGTAAGCAACAAGCACTTAATTACAAAACATTCAAGGCTCTGTATGTTAAGATGTAGACCATCGAATTTGAAGTTATCTTAAAGTCGAATGCTTATTGCTCATATTCCGTTTATTTTTTAATATTCCCAGACGTAGAGAGATATTTCCGACTTCTGCAATCACATGCTTAAAATGTCGACTCATGAATACTACCTGATTTCTAGATGCGTTGGAGTGCGCAGACAATCTGCCAAGTTCAATCTCTGTCGGCTTGTCCCACTTGCCATATGCGTACGACTCACGAGTTTGTCCAGCTTGCTGGCCTTCACGTTGAAGTGGGAGAGCAACAACCACGCATCGAGTTGTGTATGTTGGGATACTCGTCTGTTTATGTTGTTGACGGTGTACCGTGTATATTCAACTCAATGTATTGCCGTGCCGTGAGGGATGGGACATTGGTGTATATTCAACTTCAATATCACGAGAAGTGGCCGTGCCGTGAGGGATGGTACATTGGAGAGCAATAAGTACGTAGTTACAGAGAACCTATAAATACTTAAAGGTGCTTAGTTACAGAGCATCTATAAATATTTATAGGTACTTAGTTACAGAGCATTTATTTTATTTTGATGGCATTTCTATATATAAAGATAAAGAGTGCTTTATATTCAATTTCAATATCATGAGAAGTAGTCACAGTCAGTAATAGGATGGGACATTGGGAAAAATAAGTACTCAGCTACCGAACATTTATTTCATGATACTTCTACATATAAAACATGTTTTAACGGAGTCTTTATAGTATATATTCAATTTCAATATCATGAGAAGTAGCCAAGTCAGGGATAAGATGAGACATTGAAAAAATAAGTACTCAGCTAAAAAACAAAAACATTTTTTCATGATATTTGACATTAGAAAAAAAAATAAGTACTCAGCTCAACAGAACATTTTTTTCATGATACTTTGACATATAAAACATGCTTTAACTAAGTGTTTATGGTGTAGATTCAATTTCAATATCATGAGAAGTAGCCACAGTAGAGATAGGATGGGACATTGGGCAACAATAATTACTCAGAACATTCATTTGGATGATACTTCTACATATAAAACATTCATTTATTTCATGATACTTTGACATATAAAACATGCTTTAACTAAGTGTTTATGGTGTAGATTCAATTTCAATATCATGAGAAGTAGCCATAGTAGAGATAGGATGGGACATTGGGTAACAATAATTACTCAGAACATTCATTTGGATGATACTTCTACATATAAAACATGCTTTATCACTGGGTGTTTATCACTTTTCTTCAGGGATAGTGTTTCTTTATCATTAAATATAGAAACATTTAAGGACGGTGTGTTCTTTGTTATAGGGAATTTAATAAAGAGTGGATAATTTGCCCTTTTCCCATTTAATGATGTTTTTTTTTTTAATTGTAGTTTTGGATTGCAGTTATGGATTCAATGCCTTTTAGCATTCTTCATTCTTCTTGTATATTAATTTTGGTGGAATTTTCATTATTTTTGTTGATTTGACTTTTCTATGTATATTAATTTTGGTGTAATTTTTATTATTTTTGTTGATTTGACTTTTCTATATGTTTATATGATAGAAAAGTGGTAATATATTCACGTATTAATTAGGCTTTAAATCAATGTTACAAACTTGGCTTGGAAAAAATTTGATTAAAGCAGAGTTAATAGGGGAGAGGGGAAGGAAGAGTTAAGAAAGCAGAGTTTATAGTTGTATAAGTTATTTCAAAACACAATCAATTATATTAATAATAGACACTACTTCTTTGTTGTTAGGAAAATTTAAGAGTACAAAAATAAAAAAATGAATATATATATATATATATATATATATATAAGCACATTGCCCACATTTTAATAGGGTGCTAATATATAAAATAAGTATAGGATCAATGGTATCAATTTCTTAGCGCAACGACTTTAAGTGATCTCACAAGATAGACTCCTTTTTCACCCACTAAGGAAAAGGCCCATGGCAATGCCTTATTAAAATCTCAATGGGCAATCGCATTAGGCCTGATTCTCTAATCTCTATGGAAAATCAAACACAAAAGAATCTTTAAAGAAGAAACTTTGAGTTTGAGATAGTTTGGAAAGACATCAAAAGATTTTCAAAGAAGTCCTTCCCTGCTATCCCAATCCTCAAATCTACAACAATGAAGAATTTTGGTGTGTAGGTTTTCACACTTGGCCATAATAGTGCATGCATCTTCTGGAGATTTAACTATGTGTGATTTTTTGAAACGTTTTGTATTTCTAGTGGACATTCCACCTATCATCAAGGACAAATCAATTGTAAGAATGATCGAAAAGGGTATGTTGGGGTAATGATTAATAGGTTGAAGATTCGTCGTTGGAGAGAGATATTGAAGGAAAATAAATAATAAATCATATAAATGAAATGATGAAAAAATATATCAGTTCGAGAGAGAGACGTTGAAGGAAATAATGAATAAAGAAGAAAGGAAAAGTTTTGAGAGATACTAGAGAAGGGGGAAAACCTCCTGAGAGGAGACCAATGATACATGAGACAGGGGATCAAATAAGAAAGGTGAGAAGGTTTACATAATTAAGCGATAAATAGTAGGTTTCCATGATTGGTTGAGTCTATAGCCATCTTCCCGATTAAAGTTGTGGAGATGTTTTTTGATTTCAAGAGCTTCTCGAATGACGAGAGGAGTAAGAAGGTGTTGATGCAAGGATTTTCACTTGGTCAAAATCATTAACAATCTTATCTTTATTGAAATCATTAACGATCGTGAATCACCAGGTAATAAATTCCATTAAGTTTCTAATAAATTCTTTGTCAGTAGATCTATACAAAGATCGATAGACTTTATGAATAAAACACTTTGAATTTCAAAGTTATTTTACCATTTGCGATTAGCAGTTTTTCATTTAGTGAAAAGCTCACAGAGTTTTCTTGTTACAGAAAGGCTAGTTTTATTTCCTTGAGGATTATGGCGCCACGAAAAGATGTAAAGAAGCTTGATGCACCAGGTGATGATTCCAATCCAAATGCAGATGTTCTATCAGACACATCTCTACGAGTTATGGACGTCATTAAGTCTTGGAAGCAGGTTTTTGATATCTTAGAGCATGAAATTATCAACTGTCCAGACGACTCTGTTGAGGAAGACTATGAGTCCTTTTCAGCCAAGCTTAGATCGGTAGCACAGTCAGAACTGCATAAGATTGTTGCACGACCTAGAATTATACCCTACAATGATACGATAAATTGGGCTTTGGAACATGTCAACATTCAAACCAGAAGCATCATCAGCCACCAGCAGACCGTCGTCGTCTCTTTTCGACCGGAGAATATACAAGTAATGTATAAGCTTTCCCCTACGCCCAAATATACTTACAATGCAACATTTCTTCTAAAGAAAAGAATTTACTCAATATGGTAGAAATGGTCATGACATAATCAAGACCTGGTGGGGACATCCGAAAAAATTCAAAGCCGATGCTCATGGTATGTATTCCATGACGTCCTTAGATGCTCATATGTTATATATAGCCATGATGCTCTGTCGTCTGTTTGGAAAGAACACTGTGCATTTCTTAGTTGAGTGGGTAGCCATAATGAATGAAGTAGCCGAGGGTTATACCTTCAATTGGGATAAAATGTTATCTGATAATTTGGCCAAGGAAATTTCTAAGTATCAATCATCAAAATCAAAAGAGCAACTTGCTCCTTTTTACATGCCAGCATATATTATGGATGTCATTTGTTTCATGACCCCATTCCCCCTGATGAACTGGAGTTGGACCCCGACCAGTTCTGAGCCAATACATTTCTACCACTCCAAATTATGGGAGGAAAATGCCAAAGATTTCTTTTACGAAATCTGTCACAGTGTAGTGGTACCTGCTCACATAGCTATTTATGGCCACCCGCCGCCTAGGATTTCGGAAAATATTATGGGGAACTTAGGCACACTTGCAGATTGGTTTATTGAGGAGAATTTATCCTACATTAGAGTATTTGGTTCTTTTGTTCCTCCTCATGCCCTTCCACAGTTTTACCCGATAGGCTAGTGTGCAGAGAAGTGGCATACCAAACAGTAGCAGGAGGCATCAACAAGGAATTGAAAGCAGCTCAGAAAAAAATTTGGCCAACTTTTTCCATTTAGGTTGGTATGTTCACATTGTTAGATTTTGTTCATTCTAAAGTCGAGGCTGCAGCCCTGGAAGATGTCAAGCTAGTTGACATCGAATTCAAGAAACGTGATCCACATAAGATAGTGGAGAATCATTTGGCTCAATACAACATGAAGCGATACATCCATGAGGATTCTCCTTATGATGAGATGTTCAGGGGAGTTAAATCTTATGAAGAAGTTCAAAGCAAACTCCAGACTCTACCTTCTGACCAACAGGCTGGTTTCCTCAGCTTTCAAAAGCATAGACGAAACAGTCTACCGAAGATATTGCAAGGAGAGTAAAAACCCATTCCTTCTTCACAGGAAGCTAAACCCACATGATCTGAGCCAAGATGCTCCACTAAGCACAAAGTTGAAGAAGTCCCAAAAAGTCCAGAAAGGTTATTTCAAGAAATAAAAACATCATTATCAGGTCTGAGTGATCAACAAGTATTAGCTCGGTTTGAAGCTTTCATGAATCAGGGACAAGTTGTCCCTCATTCAACGCCATCTACTCCTGTTGGCACCCCAAATACAATAGGTCAGGAACATTCCACAACAATCATGTCTCCTATCACATCATTAACCCCTTTACAGACCAATTTTGGAAATCCTAGTTCAAAGCTCATTCATGTTGGTGATCTTACTCCTATCTTACCTGAAGAGATGTCTCCCTCAAGTCTCTTTTTTAGCAAGAAACGAAAAGCTATTGTAAAAAGAGAATCTCACCAAAAGGATGGAGTAATCACTAAAAGGCAAAGATTGGTGTATGATGGGAAAGACCAAGATGATCCTAAGTTTGCAAAAGAAGTTACAGATTCACTAGGGGCTTTTGCCACTGCCAATCAATGGTCAGTGGACAATTTAACCAAACAACTGCAACATAAATGTCTCTTGGTGGAGCAATTGCAGAATGAGATACATAACACAGAACATATTGTTAGAAGCAGAATGAATCAAGACATTAAACAAATCAAGGCTAGTTATCAGCATCAAATGAAGCAGTTACAGGATAATCTTGAGCTACTCTACCAGAGTTCACAGACCAACAAAGGTTTGATCACTCAGCGGGACAATTTGATTGAACAGTTGTGGGCCAAATTGGCCCTAACAGAGAACACAACAATAGATATTGCTGCCTTCAAAACACAAGCATCAGAAATCAATGAGAAGTTGGAAGTTGTCCAATAGGAGCTATATCAAAAGGTAGATGCTATTCAAAAATTCTATCAGGCAATAAACATTTCTCTGAAAAGTATTTATGTCAAGGAAAAAGATGCATGTGCAACTAGGTCTAAGTTTCAGGAATTTATCATATGGAGGCAGAAAGCTAATATCCCTGGTCTCGCCTCTTTCGCACAATTTGAACAATTGAAAGGCGAAATGGCTCTGAAAGTCTGGGAAACAAATCTGGAGCAAAGCAAGAAACTTGCCAGAGAGGCAAAGGATGTTTGTCTGGAGGCATTATCTTCTGTAAATAAAAAAATGATTGAATTTGAAGGAAATAATATCTTAGAGGCATTGGGGCAGATTGAAATAGAAATGAACCAAGAAAGCTCCAAAAAGAACAAGGAAAATGTTTAGTCCACTATCCAACAGATGAACCAGATCGATTTACTCAAAATCAATGAGTTGTTGGTGAATCCAAATTTACAGTATCAAGTCACAACCCCGGACGCAAAGAAGATCCAGGAAAAGCTGCCACTAGTACAAAAGAAGATGTTCACCTTTGAATTGAATGAGAATAGTGAGCCTTCGAGATTCGTGGTAGCATTGATAGACATGTGCACCCAATTCGATGAACAGAGAAAAGCGAGTGTAGATGGGAGCAAATGAAAGAACATACACAACATCCACTTTCTTCGTCGGTACTCCCTGTCTATCCCTACCACCTACATTCTCACATCCACTCATCCCACCTCCTTATTGGACACTTGTCCCCACGTCATCCTATTCGTGAACAATTACTCTTCCCCATAACTGTTAGCCATCCCAGAATGAGCCAACGTTGAGCTACCTGTCCAATTACCACCCCCATATATTCAACTACAATTCTTTATCCCAGTAAACGCATTCGAAGGGACAGATGGCAAAGACAGTGAGCCAATGATTGTGGTGGCCTTAATGGACATCTGTACCCAGTTCAAAGAACAAAGGAAAACGAGTGCATCTGCGAGCAAACGAAGGGACAGATGAAGTGACAACACATCAAAACAAAACTCAATAATAGCTGCATGTTGTTATTTCATTTGGATTGTATTCTATTTTTAGGCAGATATTGTGGAAAGTCCAACGGTTTTCAGTTGAGACAATTTTTGTATAAATAGATAGATTTTAGATGTATTCGAGGCTACTTCTTGCCGAATGTAAAAGAGAAAACGTTTTTGAATATCAATACAAGTGCAAACATAGATTATAAGTTTCGTTCAATTTGAGTTATGTGTTTCCTCTGTGTTTCCATCTCTTTGAATTTCTTTATGTATTTCTTGAAGACTGAATGGTTACAATTTAGTACATCTAGTGTGATCATAATATATCAGAAGTTCATTCAGTAACAACTTTTCCTCTGTTATTACTGTGAGTAAAACAAGACCCGTGACCTGTGTGAATTACTGCATTTTTATCTCCTTTCAAGGGTGCATCTTCTACTTTTCTTCTACTGCAAACAAGGTAAGACTTATCTGTAATTGATACCTAAATTTGTTTTAACAGTTTTGTAAATCATTTCTACATCATTTGACATTATAATTGTGACTCAGATAACGAGATACAACCTCTACATTGTCTTATCATTAATTTCATTTAAAGATTATTTCTCAAAAAACTGAAGGTAGAAAAAAACACTTCGATTAAAGTCTTTGATGCTTGACATTATTCTTTGAGCCTTATAATCAATCTTAGGAACAACATTATTTTTAGCTAAGAGCTTAGAAATATGATTAGTAACGCCATGGATGTAGGGAAGAGAGACGAGAGCTAAAGGCGGTGTAGAGGATGGGCAATTTTTAGTTCTAGAGTGAAGGGTTGAGTGAAAAGCTTTGTTGATTTGGGAGGTGGAGTAGTCATTGGATTGAATGGCATTGGTGAGGTGGGCTTTTTATTTATCCAAAATATGAGGGTTAGAGATTGGTATGACCCGAGTAACGAGAGTTTTGAGAACTGCAAATTTATGGGTTGGGTGGTGGTGAGATGGGCATGAATTTATCTATTGGAGTGTGTCTTTTTTCAGTACACCTGGTGGGTAAGGGTCCCATCAGGTTGACTTATGAGAACATCCAAAAAAGGAAGAGAATTGTCTTGTTAGATTTCAATGGTAAATTGAATGTGGGGAGATATGTTGAGGTGGTTGATGAAAGAATTCAGCTAAGCATTGCCATGGGGCCACACGACAAAGGTATCGTCAACAAATCGAAACCAACATTTGGGTTTAATATGGAAGCTCTTTAAGGCCAAGGCTTCAAAATCTTCCATAAAAGTGTTGGCAACCACAAGGGATAAGGAGGATCTCATGGTTGTGCCTTCAATTTGTTCATATCAAGTTCCTTTGAAGATAAAGAAAGTGGAGGTGAGGCATAATTTGATTAGGTTTAGGGTTTCAGGGTCAACAAATTTTGAGATAATATCAAGGGCTTTAGGGACAATAATTTTGGTGAATAAGGAGACGGCATCGAAACTCACCATGATATCTTGTTCATGATTCAAAGTCTTCTTAATGAAGTCAGAAAAATCTTTGATATAGGCGGGAGATTTACCTATGAATGATTGAAGTTTATCACCCAAGAAGTTATTAAGGTTTAAGTTATTCTTAGGTTTCTTTTCAATTTACTAGATAACAATAGCATAGGTAGGATCACTGAGAGAAACACAATCACAAGATACACAACATTTATCCTGGGAAACCCTCACGGGGAAGAAAACCTAGCAAAAACTTCATTAATATAGATAGCCAATACAATGCCAAGACAATAAACCAAACACTAGAGAATATCCAACATTGAGCAATGCACCTCTCTCTCTTCCTTCTTCCGGCAACTAGCAACTGCAGCTTCCTTCAAACTTGTGCACTAGATGAGTGAGCTGAGTGAGTGAACAAATGAGGCGTTGGCTTCCTTTATTTATACAAACTGGCAAGCACTAAAAGGAGGTGTCTCTTCACTGGCAGGGCCGACTTGTCTTTCTGGGTGGTTAGAACCACTTTAATTTGCCTGGGGGTCGACTTCTTAGTTTGCATATTACAATTAGGGGCAAAAGGGGATTTGGTCAATTACAATGCCTGACATGATCAATCCACAAAAGGGGATTGATCTAATGAATAATAAATAGAATACTCTTTGCAGTTACAATATTTCAACACTCCCCCTTAACAAGAAGGGTATTCTATAACATCATCAAGAGAGAGAGAGAGAGGGAAACAACATCAACATCATCTGGAACACTGACTGGGATTTCTATAAATCATCAAAAGTTTTTCTCATCATCAATATCATCATTCACTCCCTCTTAACAAGAAGGATATTCTTTATCTTTTGGCAGGTCACTGGATGTCATCATCAACTGAACAATATCATCTGGGCAATATCATCAACTGGATAATCATTATCCGCTGGGTAACATCATCAATTGGATAACATCATCAACTGGGCAACATCATCAACTGGGTAACAACATGCATCAATATAATCCACTTGGTCATACGATCACTGACTGGTTCTCCATGAATCCATATTAAAAAAAAATTATTCTCTTTCTCTTCGCGCAGAAGATACTCTTTCTTTCTTTCTTCTTCACGTAGAAGATATCTTATCTTCACACAGACGATATCTTATCTTCACACAAAAGATATTCAATGAGTTTTTCCATTCCTTTTATATTCTCCCTTCTCTTGTAGTCATATATCTCACCCATCCAATGGGGAGGACTACTACCATAACTTCACTCCTAGTCATCCCACATGAACTAGAGAAGCTAAGATGCTAGCCTGGGCAAGACCGGACTCCCTTTCCATGATCCACGCAGGATCACGATACAAACCTCAAGAGCCAACTAACCATTCCACATGGTCAAGGTTTGTGTTCCAGGCTACTCAATCCTTGGCCAGAGGAGAGTATCTGCCCGCTGCCCCTTGGAGAAACATCCACACTCCTCTCTATGAGGGTGGTCACACCCCTCTCTACAAGGGTATTCTGGCATGTCCCTAGAGTATCCAAAACTCAACACTTGGACAGAGGCCAACCTTGGCAAATTTCTCATTCCCCTTCTCTATGAAGGTCTCGCTATGGGATCTAAAAAAAATCTCTTGTGGTCCAAAATATTTCCATGGTATAATACCATGCTACCCATCTGTTGGGCACCATCCATCTACTGGATAACTTTCATCTTGATCAAAATATCTCATTACTCATCCACTGAGTACACTGTTCCATGGACCACTGCTTTCCTAACTGCACCAAATCACGATCCTCCATTTTGAACTCAAAGAAATAGCTCCCTGTTGCACCAAACTAAGAGCTTCTTTAATTGTGTAACATCTTATAATCATCATCCTTGAAGTTTTCTTCTGTAATATCCTAGGTGCCTTCCTGAGTTTGAACATTTCTTTCTTTCTGACTTCATACTTGATCAACCTGCTCCCTTTGGATCTATAACAACGATATTGGAGCAACCTACAATTACCTGCATCTCATCAACTATATTTGAGTATCCATCTTTCTCTTCATCTTGAACATTTTTGTTCTGCATCTTTAGGAGCCTCCTACTCCTATATAAATACTGGATATTGTTTGGTTCTTACTGGCTGTCACGATATCATAAGTCCTTCTCGTGATGTCTAACTTCTGCAAGTCAAGGCATAAGTTCTTTCTTCCGAGACTTGTAAACTTACTTATGCTTTCAGAGATATGTCACTTAGCCAATCAGTTAGTAACAATAAGTAGTAATCAAATAAAACTATATCATGATTTCTATCAAAGTAGTACACATCTTTTCTTACGCAAAACTTATTCAACCATGTACACATCTGAAACCCTAATCATGAATAAGACTTTTGAACACTTTTTCACTCTAGCTATGAAATTACCAAATTTTCCCTTACTATCATAGTTAAACACATACCTTTGTCACTCTCATGAGTGATCATACCTGAAATAAATATTTTATCTCTTTCTCTATCCTCTTCTTTGATAAATTTGCATAGACACTGAAATAAAATGAGGTTAATTAACATTCTCACAAAAATCTAACTTGTAATGATAAAGTATTAAAGTAAACAAGATACTTAAAAATAAACATGAATACTTATCTTTTGTTTTTGTGTGGGGAGGCTCCACGGACTCCACCATTTGCTATCTTTCTTCACATCAACTATCTTCAACTTAAAGTACATATTTCTCAATTTCTACTAAAACTTTCTTTGAGGGAGGAGATTCCTCTTCCTCTGCAACATGTGCTTGATGCTTTCTTTTCCCTTTTCCTTGAGGACAGTCATAGGAAAAGTGTCCCAACTTTTGACAGTTGTAGCATCTGATCTTTGAAACATCTTTCTTCTTATCTGGAACTCTTATGGAGTTAACTTCTTTATTGTTCTTCCTGAAGGAACTTCTTCTATTCTTTTGAATTGTAAGAGCTTTCTCTTCCTCAACAATTAATCTTTTTCGTTGGTCTTCAAGTCTATATTCTTCGTGTGTGCAATCTGCCCATAACTTATCAAACTTGTGTAACTTGCTTCTTACACACACTCCTTGTACAAACAGAATCCAAAATGTTGGAAACCCATTTAGGGTTCTAGTTACAAGTTCTTTGTCACTAATGGCATCTCCAATAGCTGCAAACTGATCTTTAATCTGAGAAACTCTCATAAGATAGGATGAAACAAATTCTGAGTTTTCCATCTTCATATTACGAAGTTGGTTTCTTAAGGCAAGATTATGGCTAATGTCTTTGCTTTCATATAACCCATTGAGTGCTTCATACATTTGCCTTGTTGTATGTAGTTCAGATATATGAGGGACCATGTGATCCTTTATTGAATCTGACACGATTCTCTTTGCTTTCTTTTCATTCTTCTTGTGCTTGGTCTTTTTCTCTTCTTCCTCCGGTTCTGGTACACCCACTTTAACATGTTCTAGGAGATCATTCTTGTCTAGAATCATCTGCAACCTATGCTTCCAAGATCTGAAGTTTACAGATCCTTCCAGCATGTCTTCTACCCTCATACCAGTAGCCATTCTTTCTTTCAATAGAAACCCTAGCCCTTCGGGCTATAGAAATAATAGAAAAATCAAATTTCTTGGATCTGAAAATTGAACTCACCAAAAGATGCACTAGATTGAGGCGAGTATGTTGGTATAGTCAGTTTATGAAAATTCCAATTTCTGACCCTTGAAACTGGACCTGCGAAATTTTGGACTGCAACTTTCTGGTACTGGTTCTGGTTTCCTAGTTTTCTGGTACCAGTGAAAACTAGGGTTTCACTTTCTGGGAGTTCTATCCACTGAAAAGGTGCGCTCAAGATGACAAAAGCTTCACTAGGGTAGGGCACACTTTTCTAGATGGTTTTTAGGCAAAAATTCCTCTCAAATAAAAATCCCTAATTTTCTTGTACGACAACAGTGACGTTTTTTCTTATCCAATGAAAGGTTCTCTGATCAGCTTAGCTCTGATACCATGTTAAGGTTTAAGCTATTATTAGGTTTCTTTTCAATTTACTAGATAACAATAACATAGGTAGGATCACTGAGAGAAACACAATCACAAGATACATTTATCATGGGAAACCCTCATGGGGAAGAAAACCCAGCGAAAACTTCCTTAATATAGATAGCCAATACAATGCCAAGACAATAAACTAAACACTAGAGAATATCCAACACTGAGCAATACACCTCTCTCTCTTCCTTCTTCCGGCAACTGGCAACTACAACTTCGTTCAAACTTGAGCACTAGATGAGTGAGCTGAGTGAGTGAACGAATGAGGCGTTGGCTTCCTTTATTTATACAAACTGGCAAGCATTGAAAGGAGGTGTCTCTTCACTGACAGAGCCGACTTGTCTTTCTGGGTGGTTAGAACCACTTTAATTTTCCTGAGGGACGACTTCTTAATTTGCATATTACAATTAGGGTTTGACCAATCCGCAAAAGGGGATTTGGTCAATTACAATGCCCGACATGATCGATCCACAAAAGGGGATTGATCTAATGAATACTAAATCGATAATAAATAGAATACTCTTTGTAGTTACAATATTTCAACAGAAGCGCGCAAGGGCATAAATGGGGGCTCCTATAACGTTGACTATAGGTTTGAGGGGGATGTTTTTTTTTCATGTATTTTAGGTTGTCGGTAGATCTTAGGAGTTTAAGGGTTATGGGGAATAAGATTCTTTTTAGTGGAGGGATCCAAGGCTAAAGATTTTATGGCTTTGGTGATGAGGTTGGTGATGGCATTGATTGGATTCTTGGAAAGAGGTTTATTTGATCCCTTCTCTCTTGTATCATTTGTCTCCTCTCGGGAGGTTTTCCCCCTTCTCTGACATCTCTCAAAACTTTTTCTTTCTTCTTTATTCCTTCTTTACTTATCTGGCTTACTCTTTATTCTAAAAAAAAATTGTTTTATTTTTTCCCTTTTCTATTTATCCTTCTTAATTTGTTCTTTCTTTATTTCATCAATTTTTTTTTCATTTATATTAACTTATTAATTTTTATTAATAATCTCTCATTCATGTCAATTGGGTTTAGCCTAAGTGGTTTTTT
>SNQJ01S0004862.1:160785-191883 GCA_010110895.2 Picea sitchensis | reverse complement strand
TTTTTTTTTTGGCTCGCCACAATCATATTGTAGACAGAGTTAGAGTTTGACGGCGTAATGCATAGTTCTCAAAAAGAACTTTCCAATGGGCTATCATGCACCTCAAACAGAGATCGTATGCAGAAGTTACGACCCTGGGAAGTTAATGTACTAACTTACCCAAACGGGGCCCACATGACTTTTGGCATTTCATCTCCTAGGGTTAGGTTTTTGGATGTCTAGGGTTTTGGCATTCCTGTTTATCATAAAAATGCATTCAGAGCCTCATTGTAATCATCTTCTTGTGAATGAGCGTAGCTGTCACATCTCTTCTCAGAGATAAAGTTTCCACCATTCTAGCGAGTCTTGCACTCTGTATTTTTATAGTCTCTTTACAATTATTTCATTAATAGAAATCAAGAATTATTGTAGTTCTATGTTTCTGGCAATTTTCATGAGTATTTCATTGTAATTTCTTTGCTTTCATTTCGTTCCGAAAATAATCTGGATTAGTGGTATTAGAGCAGGCTACTCTTAATCATTTTTCAGCGCATGTCCCCGACGAGGTATGAGTATAGCCAGTTGGGTCTCAAGTTTGTCTCTCTTGAGGACAATCACTCTTGCACGCCCAAGAAACCGTCGATGGCAACAGAAAAAAAAAATGACGGAGAAGAAGATTCTATTAACCTGTTGCTTGAGCACAACGGGATGAAATGATGGAAAAATTTCCACACATCCTTCAACGCCTGCCGATAGCAATAAACACATCTTCATCAAGCGACCATTTTGGAGGAACCTCTCCCTTCAAGGTACAAGTTAATTTTGATATTCCCATATTTGAAGGTCAGATAGATGCAGATGCCCTAGAAAAATGGTTAAATCTATTAGAAGGTTATTTCTATGTTCAAAAATTTTCCGACAAGGAAAAGATCACCTTCGTACTCCTCAAGGCTCTCCCCCATGTCAAACATTGGTGGGAAACTTACTGGGAGAAAATTTCCACAGAGGAATATAGAATATATGGGGTCGAGTCCACTTGGGATTTTTTTGTGGATGCGGTCAAAGAACAATACTATCCCGTTGATAACTATGAAGACCAGTACATGAGATGGACCACACTACGACAAGATAAGAGCCAAACAATGTTGGAGTTCACAATTAATTTCCATACATTGCGCACCAAGTTGGGTATCAAAGACTCCGAGCCGCATTTGGTTCTGAAATACTGTGGGGCTCTGCATTGGTACATCCAAACCAAAATGGATTTCCTGCACATCTCATCATTAGGAGTTGCCTATCGATATGTTGTCAAAATTGAGCAGAAATTTAGGAACCAAAACAAATGGGAATTCGGGTTTGAAAATGTGCAACAACCAAAGCACAATAAAGATGAGCCTAACCAACAACCAGTCCAAGACATAGGAAAAAAGGGGTAAAATAAAGATGAATAATGACACTGGGAAGTGGTGTGACTTCCACAAAATCCCCTAGCAAAACACCGATGAATGTCGCTCGAAACAATCATTGGTGGTCGAGGTCAAAGACATAGAGACGAACCCTGATTCAAAATCCGATCCAGAAAATATTAGAAACAGACATATCATCGACGCAGACCCCACTGCTATTGTCACAACCACAACAATTCAACTAGAAGAACCAGTAGATCCTGAAGAGGGGGAGCGACTCTTCCATTCATAAATGTGGGTGAAGGGGACCCCATTGCATTTCATTGTTGATAACAACAACCAGAAGAAACTCATCTCAGCTAAGTTTGTCAAACAATTGGGGTTGTCGACAACACCACACCCACATCCATACAACATCGGGTAGCTTCACTAGGGACGAGATCTTCACGTCAACCAAGAATGTCGCCTGTCCTATGACATTTGTTCCTTCAAGGATGATGTAGTGTGTGATATTGCCCCTCTTGATGTCTATGATGTTGTTTTGGGCCAACCATATATGTGGAAACATCATATTGTCTATGAGTCTAGACCTCATAGTGTCATTATTACTTTGGGAGGTCAGCTCTATAGGATACCAGAGGTAGTTCTGACTACTGCTCCACCAAAACAACATTGCAAGGTAATCTCTCATACTACAAAATTCATCCTCTTCATAGTCTGTTCAAAGGATGCATAGAAGACCAATACAACCACTGCAACCTCAACACCTTCTATCGAGCAAAAACAGATTGTCGAAGTAACATAAGATATTGTTTCTTCACCTACAATGGTGCCTACACAATGATCCATCCAACCCAGATACAACAAGTTGGTGGAACCAATTCAACCCCTCTAGCAACAGGTTCGTGACAACCTTCCACAAGCCAAGAAGCACAACTTCCCCAACAAGGCACACAACTCACCAAGCTTCATATTTAGAAAATGATTTCCCCTCTTCCACGGGCACTCAACGCAATGGAGACCATTTCTTCCTAAGGAGGGAGGATTGATCCAGGTGGATGTTAGGACCCTGAAATGCCCCTTTTTCACTACACCTTTTGATAATTCAACCTTCTCATTCCTAAGCTAAATGACTATTATAATGAGCACCAAGACCCTTTTTTCCCAAGGTATGAACTATTCATCTTGCTTTTAGATTTTCATTTACTTAGCATGTTTGATTGATAACGTTCACATATTTTACCCATGAAATGATTTAACTAATGATCAAAATGTTAGAACAACCCACTTCGAGAAACTCGTTGTTGTTACAGCTATGCACCAATGCTGGAAGCTGTTACATGACTTCTGCAATGGATGCCCATCAATCCTGGAAGTTGTTTCACAATTGCTATGACAAAAGCCTATTAATCTCGGAAGCTGTTACAACAGACGCCACTAGTCCTGTTGTGATACGACTGCTGCAACACCTGCTGATTAGAATGCTGGCTCACGATGTTGATGAAGGAGAATTCAAGATTTTGTATTAATGATATCTAACGAACAGCTTGAGAATCGGGGATTCTCAAGACTGTTCTGTTTTTGAACACTGAACGACTCTGACTTTAAATAGCAGAGCTTTTGTAATGTAAAGGGTTGTTAGTCTTTTTCCTTGAACTGAAGAAAGTAGCGATTATTGTACACATACATCTCTTTGGCAATTAAATGAAGAAGTGGATTGAATTTCTTTAGCAGACTGTAACCTATCTGTTTGAGTGGATTCAGTGAGAAGGAAAGGGCCCACCTTCCTCACCGATTCCCCTCTATTTCGAATTCTAGATTTAGTCGTTTTCATTGCAAATGGTT
Source organism: Picea sitchensis (assembly GCA_010110895.2). Lineage (NCBI taxonomy): Eukaryota > Viridiplantae > Streptophyta > Pinopsida > Pinales > Pinaceae > Picea > Picea sitchensis. Next base: position 188,653 of record SNQJ01S0004862.1, on the reverse strand, counting down.
TAACTGTTAGATATTTCCGAATACAACTGTTGTTACAGTTTAGTTCCTTCTTGGTAAATTCGCATAAACTTGTCTCATGAGAATTAGAAGTTAGTTGTTGAACATGGCTGGAGAACTGCTTTTCCTTTTTCTGCATTAGGTTAAAATCTTGTTTTGGAGAATTAAAAGTGTGAAGTAGCTTCTTTCAATAAGTAGATTTCCCTTCCGCAATAGTATAGAATTTCTTCCTGCAAAAGTAAATTAGAAAGTTAGATTAAGGTAGGCAATTCATGGTTTTAGTATATTCATCAGTTTAGATTGCAATTATGATTTTAAGTCTGTAGCACTCCAATTGTATCAACACAATTGTGTTAGTGATAATGTTTGTTTGTTTTCTTAAAATAGAACTTCCCTACTACAATTAGATTAGAGATGCTTTCATAATCTAGCATAGACTGTGTAGAATTATCTTGAAATAACAGACTTCCCTGGGTTGACAATTTATATTGAACACTTTGATTTTCCATTCAATTAGACAATTAAAGTGCCCAACATTTTGGCACCGTTGCCGGGGAAGATAATTGCAGATTTTGGTAAGCACACTAGTTTTTTTTTTAGGAATAAATAGTCTGCATGAATCACCAAACGCGAGAACGAACCCCCCAAAATACTAACATTACAGGCACCAGAGGACGTGGAGGAAGAAATCCTAACATACTGGGAAGACAGACCATTGTTGATGAGATTATAGCCAGAGTAGATTCATCTTCGGGATCCATTTTTCGCCTTGCCAATCCTCCAAGAGAACGTGATCCATAGTCAGCAGAAACACCCCCTCTCGAAACATCATTCTCATCAAGGGCTGAAGCTGAAATCGAAGCTGAATATTTGTCACCAACAAATCAACAAACAACACTGGAGAACATTGAGAATCAAGGCAGTATAGCCTAGAACCGAGAAAACCTAGAAGAAGTTGTTTATGAGATCAACGGTCGGATAGTCACTAAGGAAGAGTGGGATGTTGTTCATATTGAATGGAGGGAGAGAGCACATATGGAGAATCAAGGGGATAATGAAGAAGAGCTCTACCAAGAGAATCCACAGAACAACGAGGATCAGGTTTTTCCTATTTCTGATGTTCCCACACGAGGGATGGCTCCTATGAAAAACATACCTCTCTCGGCTCTCCCAAATTTTCATGGATTATCTACTGAAGATCCGGATGAGTTTCTATTTGAATTTGACATTTTGTGTAGAAGATATGACTACACTACCACTGCACAAAAGCTTAAACTATTTCCAACCACATTAAAAGGAAATGCGTTAAGATGGTTCATGGGCCTTGGAGGGGAAAACATTTCAACATGGATACAAATGAGGTAGCTTTTCCTGCACAAATACCAAGACTACTGTCGAACAAGGGAACAAAGAGAGGAACTACTCAAAATGTCACAGAAGGAGGACGAGACCCTTGAAGACTTTGTGGAGCAACTCCAATACAATCTACAACGGTTTGGCCATTCGGATATGAGTAAGGACATTCTGAAAACCATTTTGCTAAAAGGAGTTAGAGAAGATTGTTTAGATATTCTGAATATGCTTGGCAAGGGAGATATATCTAAGGAATCCTATGAGGACATTGTAGATCTCTGCAAAAGATGTTCTCGAGGATCTACAAGGAATAATCCAACTACCAAGGATACTACTTTTTCAAGGGTACAGAAATCAACCAATGGAGGAACAACAAGAGCAGAAATAGGTAATTTGTTAGAAAGTTTCAAAACATAGATGATTAACTCTTTTGCCTCACAAATGGATACTTTTCAGGTCAAACAGAAACAAGAAGAACTAGAGAAAGTATTATGCATTTTCTGTCCAAAATGCAAGAAGAAACATCCACCAAGGGAGTGCCCACTGAACAGTGTCCAGGTATGCCTTATTTGTGAATTAGACCATGCCACTGACCAATGTCCTTCTCTACCAGGTGTAAAAGCATCAATGAAGGCAACTAATGAGGAAGCAGAGGCTGTCTATCTGATCACACAAAGGAGACAATGGCAGCCAAGAGGTCAAGGTATGAATTCTCAATTCTCTCCTCCAACATTTAATTATTGGAAGAATCAACTACCATATGGCCAGTCGAATGTCCCCCCTCCAAATCAAATGCCACCCTCTTATTAGGATCCCAATGCATGGTTACCTATGCCCCAACAACATAATCACTATGGGCAATGGAACCCATACGGGAGAGGTCCTCAACAACAACTCAGTTATCAAAGCCAACACCAACCGAACTTCTTTCAACAACAGTTCCAACCCCCATACCAGCAGCAACAGTTGCAATTGCCTCCCAATAACTCACGAAACAATCCTCCCTTACGACCTTAGATGCCTATGCAACCTAACCCAAACCCAAATAATAAGACCGTTCAAAACATAGACATACATAATGTGCCAGCCTTATCTATTACTCCTATGCCTTGTGATGAAATAAACTTAAGATCAGGGAGAATAATTGAGCCAATAGTTGAAGATGCTCCATCTTCAGAATCAGATAAGTAATCAGGGGAGAGACCATCTGCTGATACAAAATAAATTGACCAACCCATTCTAGAATCAACAGACCCACCATTCCCTGAAAGACTAAAAATTACCAAGCCTATGGAATTACCATCTTTCAATCTCCTTGGAGAATTGCAAAATCTACACGTTAATATTCCACTACTGCAAGCAATAAGGGATGTCCCTATTTATGCCAAGACTGTGAGGGATCTCTGTATCAGAAAACCTGGACGAAAACCTAAAGATCCCCTCACAGTGCATGTAGTGGGGGATTTGTCTGAGCTAATGCTAGGAAACACTCCACCTATTAAATATGGCGACCCAGGAAACCCTACCGTCACAGTTAAAATTGAACAAACATCTATTCTGCATGGGCTAGTTGATTTAGGGGCATAAATTAACATCATGCCAATAGAAACTATGCAGTTTCTGCAACTCGGAACAAAAATCCGACCTACTCCTACTGTTCTAGAATTAGTTGATCGCTCTACCATCAGACCAGAAGGAGTAATCGATGATTTAGTTATTTCAGTAGACTCATGGGAGTATCCTGCTGATTTTGTCATGTTACAGCCCAAATCCAGTCTGGGAGGCCATCCTCTAATTCTGGGACGACCATGGTTAGCCACAACTGACACCTTCATAAGTTGTTGATCTGGTTCTATGGCCATCTCTGATGGTTACGACACAAAAAAACTTACCCTGTATCCTCATGCTACACCCAGTGCAGAACCTGAAAACTCTCTATGGATGAACACTGAGGATGAAAGTTCTCTGCCTATGCTAACTATAGGAAAGGCCCTGAGTTTCAAAGACGAGACAGAGGATGAGTTAATCAACTGTTTTATTTGTGACCCCTCTGCTGTTACACAACACACGCACCACCAATTGGTCAAAGTCTTTGACCCTATGGCCCAGGAAGAAATGAACTTGGAAATGTTCTCTGAAACCTCCGACAATCAGAGTGATTCAACTGTAACAACAGTCGCTATAAAAACAAACGTTGTAACAGCGGATGATGAAACAGTAATAGCTGAATTATTTCCTAAAATCAGTTCTAAGAGCGTCGCTGTGGAAATCGAACCTGGAAAAACCTTGAACATCAATCCCGATCTCTCCAACGCTGAAACTCGCCGACTGATGAATTTACTAATTGTACATAAAGAAGCATTTGCATGGGATTACATGGATATGAAAGGCATCCCCTCTAAACTATGAACCCACCATATATACATCAAAGAAGAATGCCGACCCATTTGCCAACCACAAAGGAGGATGAACCCAAACCTTAAAGAAATTGCTAAAGAAGAAATTCAGAAACTTCTCAACGCCAGATTCATCTATCCTATATCAGACAGGGAGTGGGTATCACCATTGGTTATTGTTCCTAAAAAGAATGGTAAGTGGAGAGTGTGTGTGGACTATAGAGCCCTGAATAAGGCAACGTAGAAGGATCATTTCCCTCTGCCATTTATTGATTAGGTTTTAGATAACTTAGCCGGAAAACAATATTTTTCTTTCCTAGATGGATTCAACGGCTATAACCAGATACAAATTTCCCCACAAGACCAAGATAAGACCACCTTTACCAGCCCTTGGGGAACATTTTCCTACAAGGTTCTCCCATTTGGCTTGTGTAATGCACCAACCACTTTCCAGAGAGCTGTGATTGGTATTTTCTCTGATATCGTGAATGACTGTATGGAAATATTCATGGATGAATTTACACCTTATGGGACTGATTTCGAAGATGCTTTGTCTAATCTGGAAAAAGTACTCAAAAGATGTAGACAGTCTCATCTTTATTTAAGTACAGAAAAGTGCCATATGATGATGCGCGAAGGGGTGGTGCTAGGACACTTCATCTCGTATGCAGGGATTCAGGTAGATCCAACCAAAATCCAGGTAATTTTGAACATTCCAACTCCATCAACTGAGAAAGAGGTAATAAGTTTTTTAGGGCACGCTGGGTATTATAGGAGATTCATTAAAAATTTCTCTAAACTTGCCTCTCCATTGTTTTTTTTACTAACAAAAGATGTTAAATTTTGTTGGACTGACGATTGTGAATTATCTTTTGCAGATCTTAAACATAAATTGTCCACAACTCCCATTTTGAGAGGGACCAATTGGGCTCTGCCTTTTCACATTTCTTCAGATGCCTCAGACACTGCAATTGGTGCAGTACTAGGGCAACAGGAGGACAAAGAACCCTACACTATCTATTATATAAGCAAGAACATGGCTCTTGCTGAGTTAAATTACACAGTTACTGAAAGGGAATTCTTGGCAGTAGTATATGCAATCAATAAATTCAGGCATTATGTAATTGGTTATACAACTTTTATTCATACTGATCATACAACCATAAAATATCTAATGAATAAACCTATTACTAGTGCCCGAGTGACAAGATGGTTGTTACTACTGCAAGAATTTGACATCACTATAGTGGATAGACCAGGAAAAGAAAATGTGGTTGCTGATTTTCTCTCGAGATGACATATAAATGATGATAATTCACCTGTAGACGATTCCTTTCCTAATGAACATTTGTTTGCAGTATCTGCTCACTCACCTTGGTATGCAGACATTGTTAATTATCTGGTTGCAGGGAAGGTACCTCCACATCTATCTCCTAGGGAAAGAAGGAAAATTATTCAAAAGAGTGTTAGGTACAGTTGGATAGGAGGATACCTCTTCTACACAGGCCTAGACCAAGAAATCAAGAGATGTGTGAGGGATGATGAGGTTTATGATCTGCTGAAAGCTTTCCATGATGGCCCTTATGGGGGTCATTTTGCTGATAAAAGGACCGGCCATAAAATTTTAAGGATGGGCTATTATTGGCCCAACATATCTCAAGATGACAAAAATTATGTCCAAGCTTGCGACAGTTGCCAACGCATGGGTCAGCCAACTCATAGGGATGAGATGATGCCCCAGCCTCAGGTAGTGTTAGAGCCTTTTGAGAGATGGGCCATGGATTTTGTAGGACCCATTCACCCACCTTTCAATCGGAAAGTCTATATATTGGTCTGTACAGATTACATGACCAAGTGGGTGGAGGCAAAAGCACTTATCAGAGCGTCAAGAGAGGCTATCTTAACATTCTTGTTTGAAGATATATTTGTTAGATTTGGCATTCCCAGAGAGCTGGTCATTGATAGAGGACCCCCTTTCACATCACATAAATTTAAAGCTCTACTCAGTAAATATCATGTTTTACATAGAATAGCTTCTCCATACCATCCACAAGGAAATGGCCAAGTGGAAAGTACCAACAAAGTTATCGAAACCATTCTTACTAAAACAGTGAGAGAAAATCATAGGGATTGGTCTGACAGACTACATGAAGCTCTATGGGCTTACCGAACTACTTGGAGGAGCACAACTGGTTTTTCTCCTTACGAGCTGGTATATGGAAAAAACCTTGTTTTTCCCATTGAATTCGAAATCAAAACCTTAAGAATTGCATCAGCAGTCAACCTCGACTTGACTATGGCATAGAAATCCATACTACAACAGCTCAATGAGCTTGATGAAAAGCATTTGGATTCCATCCATCAAACCATAGTGATTCAACAACAAAGAACAAAATGGCATGACTGAGTCATTAAGAAGAAATTATTCCAGAAAGGAGATTGGGCTCTGTTGTATGATTCACGCTTTAAGGAATTTCAAGGTAAGCTGCGTACATGATGGCTAGGGCCTTATGAGGTAGACACTGTCTTTCCCAATGGGACAGTTTGGTTGATTACTATTGATGGATCCAATACACACTTACATGCAAATGGTCATCGCTTGCGTCTGTATCAACGTCCACTGTCCAAGACATAATTCAAAACTAGTTGTACAACTGATACAAATTATCAAATCTTAAACGGAAAGGAGTTTGCTCCTTCCCCTTATGAACTTGAGGACTTATTTTGCTCAGACTTTGTATATAAATAATCTCAGCAAAATTTGCCTTTCTCTGTTTTTAGTTGAAATTTTTCTATTTTCTTTACTATGCTAATAAAGCTTTGAAAGGTATCAGGTAATTATGTGTGTGCAGGTAGATTGATGAACAGAAGGAAACAATGAGTTCATGGAAGTTGAAAAACTTCCTAGAAACGAAGTAAGGTAACGTTTGGCCGATTTCAATGTTGTTACACCTTCTTCCGATAAATTGGTCGATTTCAAAGCTGTTACACCTTCTTTCGATAAGTTGGCCGATTTCAATGTTGTTACACCTTCTTCCGATAAATTGGTCGATTTCAAAGCTGTTACACCTTCTTCCGATAAGTTGGTCAATTTCAATGTTGTTACACCTACCTCTGACATTTTTGAAAAAGAACCTGCTGATACACTATTTACTGTTGTTCTTTCTTTCCACTTCACTCTTTATTTTTGCCGATGCTACGACTCCAGCCCTCCAATATTTCATGCAACAACACCACTGATTAGACAATATTGATGCTCTCTATCCGAAAGTGCTGCTTCATTATGACTTGATTTCACATTCGGAGATTTCCAGTTGGCTAGCTACAGTAAGGACTACGTCTCTGCACAAGCTGTCATTTCTCTCACGATCCTTCATCATGCCAGCTATTATGTGCCATTTTGACGGCGGCTGGATTGTGCGGTTACTCCAACAGGTCGTTATGTACGGTAAGATTTGAGGTATGTGATTAATCCTACGTGTTAAAGTAATGAAGATATAAAAGCACGATTTCCTATTTACTAACCGGTTACACCTGGAGCCAATCCGCTTAGTTGGGGGGGAAACGTAAATTTAGTCGTTCATTCCGAATTTTATACACACCTCCACCACCTTTCCACCCACACTTCTTTGAACTAAGACACTATATTCTTTCTTCAAACCACGTTCGAGCTTATTGCGTCTCTGATTTAGGTGATAGTTTCTCCTCCTACATGCCTATTAGACTCTCAAGAAACATCATGGGAGGATCAACTATGAGATATGAACCCACAACTCTAGACAATTTGTTGCTACACCCAGAGGCCTACCAAATATTTCTTTAGGCCGGCTGGATATCGTATTTTAATAAGTTGAAAGAGTTTAGTGAGGATGAGGTATTGGAGTTTAGTCAAAGTCTTACTGAAGGGTATTCAATGGTGAATGGGGTAAGGATTCCAGTAACAGAAGCTAGCATTGCTGCTGCAACAGGGTTGCCAAGAACAAGAGACCAATGGTTTAACATAAAAACACATCTTCCGGATGCACAGAAGGGGTTCCTCATCAACACTGAGCGAGTTCAGACCAAGGGCAGAGGTGTAGACGTCCATTCCTTACTAGAGCCATGGGGGAAAGTCACCGAATTTCTAAAAAGGTACATTACCTGCGAAGGTCGATACCGAGTTGTTTATTTTTCCGATTTCATCTTATTATCACATCTGCGACATCAGAAATTGATAAACATTCCTTATTTTCTCCTACATTCATTGCATAACATGGCCCATTTTGTAAAAAAATCCAAAAACCCCAAGAACCGTGTTTCTAATCACAGATTCATCGACCTATTAATTCACAAAGGTATGGGCATTACCTGCTGCAGTAGACCAACCATAGTCTGTAAATCTAGAAAGAATTGTACCAGTCCTTGACAATGCAACTGATGGACCTCTTCCAGAGCCTCTACCCTCGAATGCAACAACAATCCAAACCCCTACTGTCGCTGTCCATAAGACGACTTAGAAAAACAACCATATAACCCGAAGCCATCCTGGCACCAAATAGACAAGCCTCGACGAATTTGCATCACAACAACCTGTAGCTGAGGATGAACAAGCAGATGAAGAGACAACCAGTTGACCAAAACATGTGTCATAGCACTTGGCTGCAACACCGATTATTGAAATCCTACCCCCTGCGTCTGACAAGAAAGTCCCTGCTCCTATCTCTGTGTTACCTAAAAAGTGAGAAAGTATAACACGGTCCACTATAACATCAAGACTGCTTACCCCCTTTGCTATGGCACCAACAATCACACAGAACACTCCTATTGCTGCTGCAACCAATCAAGCACCTACTATCATTACCTGTGCAACTTCACAGAAAAGGAAACATCCATTCAAAGGAAAACCTCAGAGAGCCCTTGACCAAATTGGATCAACAACAAATCAAATCCCTCTGGCTGTTGTGATAGAGAATTCTACACCGATACGCATACCAGGTTTTACTTTATGCCCAGAACTGCAGGAAACTATCTTCTCCTTTCAAAATGAATGTACCCAATTCGCAACATAATCATCGGTGCTGCCTGATGATTCTGCGCATCCTATGTCTGTTGACAATATCTAGATCATCGTAGACCCCAGTATACCAGAATATCCTCCTTGCGTGCTTGAGGAAGAACACCATGTTCCTCCTCCAACAACGAAGAAGAAAACCACTAATTTCGTTTCTACTTTACCCAGGGGAAAAACCAGGTCCACTAGGTCTGTCGAAGCTGCAATTGGAAGGCAAGATATGGAGCAGGCCATTCCTATTCTTCGTCCACTATCCTCTATGGTTGATGCATGGACAGTTCCACAAGAATCAATTGTCCACGTCGAGACTGATCCACAAGAACCAGTCCCGACAGATACAGTTGTTACACAAGAACCAGTTGCTCCACAGAAGATTGTCCCACTAGAGCCAGTAATATTAGAACCAAATGTCCATGTTGAGACTGCCCCACAAGAACCAGTCCTGACAGCCACAACTATTACACAAGAACCGGCTCCACAACATGCTGAGGATGTGCCACTTGCCCAATTATTTGCCCAAATAGAGAAAAAGATCAAGAATACAGAAAATTCCAGGATCGCTGCACTAATAACAGAAAATAATAACCTCAAAGCAGAGTTAAATACCCTGAAATAGGAAGTGGCAGCTTCTCGACAAAAGAATCCAGAAGGTATAACCTTGGACATCCTAGCATAAACAAAAGCTATTATGGGCAGAGACAAAGAACTCATGTGTTTTGAGTGTGGCAACATTTACTATGAGGCAAGATATGAGGTAGTCAAAGTTCCAGTCGCTACATGACCAACAAATGTATCAATCAAGACTGAACATGGACTTCCTGCTACACAAAAATCAGTAAAACAAAGGAGATCTCAACATCATAAATCAACTCCTGGTATACCAGAAGCTTGCAAACAAGAAACTTTGTTTCCTTCACGAGTTGTTACTCGAGCAAATCAAACTAATCGTGTTCTCAAGAATAAAGAAACCCAAACAGATTGTTGACACAACAGATTTTTTTTTTGACACAACATTCTTCATTACTGGCACTTAAAAATTTCTCTTAACAATTTTGCACATGTTGGGCACTTTAATTGTCTAATTGAATGGAAAATCAAAGTGTTCAATATAAATTGTCAACCCATGGAAGTCTATTATTTCAATATAATTCTGCACAGTCTATGCTAGATTATGAAAGCATCTCAAATCTAATTATAGTAGGGAAGTTCCTTTTTAACAAAACAAATAAACATTATCGCTAACACAATTGTGCTGATACAATTGGAGTGCTACAGACTTAAAATCATAATTGCAATCTAAACTAATGAATATACAAAAACCATGAATTGTCGACCTTAATCTAACTTTCTAATTTACTTTTGCAGGAAGAAATTCTATACTATTGCGGAAGCAAAACCTACTTATTGCAAGAAGCTACTTCACACTTTTAATTCTTCAAAACAAGATTTTAACCTAATGCAGAAAAAGGAAAAGCAGTTCTCCAACCATGTTTAACAACTGACTTCTAATTCTCATGAGACAAGTTTATGTGCATTTACCAAGAAGGAACTAAACTGTAACAACAATTGTATTTAGAAATATCTAATAGTTAAACCATTTGCAATGAAAACGACTAAATCTAGAACTCGAAATAGAGGGGAATCGGTGAGGAAGGTGGGCCCTTTCCTTCTCACTGAATCCACTCAAAGAGATAGGTTACAGTCTGCTAAAGAAATTCAATCCACTTCTTCATTTAATTGCCAAAAAGATGTCTGTGTACAATAATCGCTACTTTCTTCAGTTCAAGGAAAAAGACTAACAACCCTTTACATTACAAAAGCTCTGCTATTTAAAGTCAAAGTCGTTCAGTGTTCAAAAATAGAATAGTCTTGAGAATCCCCGATTCTCAGGCTGTTCGTTAGATATCATTCATACAAAATCTTGAATTCTCCTTCATCAACATCGTGAGCCAGCATTCTAATCAACAGGTGTTGCAACAGTCGTATCACAATAGGATTGGTGGCGTCTATTGTAACAGCTTACGATATTAACATTTTTGGTGGCGCCCATTGTAACAAATTAACATATTAACATGCTTCATTACAGCAGTTGTGAAACAACTTCTAGGATTGATGGGCATCCATTGCAAAAGTCATGTAACAACTTCCAAGATTAACAGGCTTCTGTCGTAGCATTTGTGTAACAACTTCCAGGATTTCTTTGAAGTGGGTTGTTCTAACATTTCGATCATTAGTTAAATCATTTCATGGGTAAAATATGTGAACGTTATCAATCAAACATGCTAAGTAAATGAAAATCTAAAAGCAAGATGAATAGTTCATACCTTGGGAAAAAAGGGTCTTGGTGCTCATTATAATAGTCATTTAGCTTAGGAATGAGAATGTTGAATGATCAAAAGGTGTAGTGAAAAAGGGGCATTTTAGGGTCTTAACAGTGGATATTAGTGGCCACCCACCTGTTCCAACTGACTCCTCTTATAAGTATTTAGTGCAACACGTTCTTCTGTATTTCTTTGTAATTGTGGGTTCTACACTTTCGGGGCTGTTTGTGTTGGAATTACTAATAGAACTGAGGAGGGGGGGGGGGTGAATCAGTTGTCTTTGAGCTTAAACAATTTTAACTCTATTAAAATATTCTTAATCTTTCTTTAAGTGATCATCAACATTATACAACATATGGACAATAAAAGTAAAAGGCATCAGTCACACATAAGATATACACAGAGACAGATTTTCACAAGGAAACCCATAAAGGGAGAAAACCTCTTCTTCTTCGAAATGATAGGCAGTATTTTAGGTTCTGTACATCATCTCTAATTGAGCGCCAACTCAATGTGAGGCTGCTACCTTTATTTTACAAACTGCAACTTGTTTGAGAGCACCAACTAGAAGGAAGCACCAACTCCCTGAATATTCCAGCACCAACTGGATGGAAGCACCAACTTTCTGAAAGTTCCAGCACCAACTGGATGGAAACACGAACTTCCAGTTATACAGGCTCCAACCTGTATAACAAAGAACACTTGTTCTCCCTTGCACCACCCTGCCACCCTGGTTTTTCTGGCTGCAACCAGATGGAAGCTACAACTTCCTATGTTCAAGCTCCCACTTGAACCTCTGAGGACAACAATCCACCCAAGCACCTTCCAATCTCCCTAGAATATGAATGGCTAAATAAACAATCAACTTTACAGATAAATCAGTTCTTACCAATCTTTCTTTGTTCTGTAAATCTGGTCTTCTACACACTGTTATGCTGCTCTTCTCTTCCTCTGTCTGTTTAGCAGGTATGCTCTGCATCAACTCATTCTCTCATTCTTCTCTTCTTCAACTTGTTCTGTCATTCTGCTCTGCTTTTGCTCTTTCTTTCATTCTGCTCTGCTTCTGCTCTTTCTGTCATTCTACTCTGCTTCTACTCTTTCTGTCATTCTGCTTTGCTTCTGCTCTTTCTGTCATTCTACTCTGCTTCTGCTCTACGTTTCATTTCACTCTGCAAATTTTCTAATTCTCATGCTACGTATCCTCTCATTTTCCCTTTCTTACTGTTTCGTTCATTTTCAATCCGGAACAACCACACATTCACATTTTGTCTCATTTTCTTTTATACACACCTCCCCGATGGTTCCACTTCGCATTTCCTTAGGCAAAACAAGGACAATTGTCCTAGCAACTGAAACGCTAACTGATTCTCAATCATGAGTACGTTTATTTTAACAGATTCGTAACTGAGGAGTTAACTGTGAGAGGGAACAGTAACCCTCCGATCACATTCAAGTTTATCCGCACCGTTGGATGAACTTTATTAATCTTGCCTTTAAATCGGATTTCGACATTTCGACATTCCTTATGTTCAATGTTCTTGTCACTTACAAATCCCGATCCACAAAATTCCGTAAAGCAGTCGGATCAACGATCCAGATCATATTTAGATCTGACGGTTCAGATTAAGCCGTGATTTCACTCATTGCGATTTTGACACTCTGGACGTTCGGTGTTTTTGTCACTTCAAATTCCCGATCCTCGACACTCTGTAAAGAAGTCGGATCAACGGTCCAGATCACATCTCTATTCAACGACTGCGATTAAATCGTGATTTCACATATCGTGAAATCGAGATTCCTGATGTTAAAAAACTTTGACATCTCCAACTCTCGATCCCCGAAACCCCATCAAGGACTGGAATCAATGGTCCAGATTCAACCTTAATCTGGCGGCTCAGATTACATCATGATTTCACCTATCGTGATATCGAGATTCTTGATGTCAATAATCTTTGACATGTCCAACTCTCGATCAACGAAACTCCGACATGGTGTACATCTGGTGACGTCACATGTGTTAAATAACTGCCACGTGTCACCCTGATTCGTGACTTACATGTGCTTGGCATGTTGAATCAGTCTGACACTTGTCATTACCTAGTTGTGCCACGTGTTCCTAGTTGACGTGGTTTGCTGACGTGAGTCGTATCGACGGTTCAGATGTGATCTTGATTTGACGGCTCAGATTACATCGGGATTTTGCATATCGAGTAATCGGGATTCCTGTTTCATTGTTTCTTTGACATTTCCAACACGCGATCCTCGAAACTCTGATAGGGAGTTGGATCAACGGTTCAGATGTGATCTTGATTTGACGGCTCAGATTTCGCCGGGATTTTGCATATCGAGAAATCGAGATTCCTGTTGCATTGTTTCTTTGACATTTCCAACACGCGATCCTCTAAACTCCGACAGGGAGTCGGATCAACGGTTCAGATAATCCCCTGAGATGGACGGTCCTCCTGCTTTCGGGATTTGTGAGCCCTCTACTCCTTGCACTTTTAAAGATCGTCCAGGTTTTCCTCGATCCAACGGTGGTCGGACCCTGCGCTCAGATCTGACGCCTGAGATCTATCCTCCTCTTCAACACACTCTTCAGATCTGACGACCCTCATGCTGTCAGGACTTTTGGATGGGATCCAACGATCAGAAATGCTTCTCGGGCCTTCGATCATTTTGTCAATGTTGCGTTGCCTTCGATCATTCGATCTTCCTGGACTTATCTTCTATTTGCCTGATGATCATCGTTGTTGTACTCAAGCCATCATTACTTATGTACTTGCCATCAATGACAAGTATTCGCTGTCTGTTAAATATTTTCCATTCGATGTCTGTTAAATATTTGCCAACAGTTTGAATCCCTACACATCTTCTAGGTGGATACTGGTGTACTTCCACCTAATCCAACTGGCCTATTTTGTATGTTTTCATGTCAGCACATCTTGTTGTACTTTTAGGGCTGTTTTGGGGCCCTAAACAATGTTTTTTGGCTCACCACAGTCAAATATTAGACGAAGTCAGAGTTTGATGGTGTAATGCGTATTTCTCAAAAATACCTTTCCAACAGGATATCACGCGCCTAAAACGAAGATTGTATGAAAAAGTTACGACCATGGGAAGTTAATGTACTAACTTACCCAAACGGGGCCCACATGACTTTCAACGTTTCATCTCCTAGGGTTAGGTTTTTGGTTGTATAGGATTTTGGCATTCCTTTTTATCATAAAAAGGCCTTCAGAGACTCATTGTAATCACTTCTTGCGAATGAGCATAGTCGTCACATCCCTTCTCATAGATAAAGCTGCCACCAGAGTCTTTCACTCTGTATTTTTACAGTCTCTTTACAATTCTTTCATTAGTAGAAATCAAGTATTGTTGTAGTTCTCTGTTTCTGGCAATTTTCATGAGTATTTAATTGTAATTTATCTGCTTTCATTTCGTTCCAAAAATAATTCGGATCAACAATGGAAGCATTATCACTATCGACCAGTTAGAATTTGATAATCACCATCCTAATTCGGCGTTAGTTCAGGTTGCCCCTTTATATGTTCCTAGTATTCATGTAGACTCTACTCCGCCACAGGTAAATTATGCGGCGTCTTATCCTCGGTGTTCAATTTCTCTTGAGTGGGAACTTGTTCACTCATGTTTGCCTTCTCGAGACTTGGTCTCAACAATTGATCCATTGGTTTATCCAATGGGGGCATGGGAGCCCTTGCTTCCCCCTCTTGGTCTAAGTTATCTCGAGTTTCTGTTTGCGTCTGATCCCGTTGTTTTTAGATCCTCAAGCCTTTGTGCTTGTGATTCTTCACTGATAGACTCTGCTAACCCTGATCAGAACCTCCATCATCATATGGAATATGGTTAGTTTACTTCTCCCTTTAGGACTGTCGATCCTCTTCGTTCGCGTTATTTTTTGGATATTGAGTTGCCTTCGGATGGGGCTATCCTTGAAGCCATGACTATGGACTATATACAATGGGAATACTTACACTGTGGTTTGTGTTTTCTTCCCTTTTGGGATACTTTCCAGGTTGACTACTGAAGAGACTCTTGGTTAGAGCCTAGCAGCGGGATGTACTTGAACCAACACTATGCATGAGCTGTAAGGTTGTGTGATGCCTTGTACCATATTATACAATCCAGGTTTGTTGTTTTCAAGTTTTGTATTTAGTAACACCTCTTATTTTCCAAAGTTTCTATCTATATTGGATTTATTAACTTCTGGATGAATGTTATTGGCCTTATATGCAAGATCTTGGAGACGTTTTTTCTTTGACATTTGTTCATCGTATCGATCCATTCTGACAGGTGTTGACCTAAAAAATCGCATATAGGTTAGATTTTTCCCTACTTGAATTTTTGCATTATCTATTTCCTGATTCATTTGGCCTTAGGATCGACCCCATTGAATTGCGACACTAACCTTCCTTGTTGATAAGTGTAGCATCTCGTTTCATTGATCACACTTTTATTGAATTATTATTTGAGGGCACTTGTGAGCAAGTGATTCGGCTATGATACATGATGTTTTTTTTTTTTACTATGAGTTATATATATGATCATGATGTTGTTGCGTTATTATGTTAATTTCATATGTATATGTATTGGTAGATATTATTGACTAGTTCACCTGAGTGTGCAGGACACATGACAGGTCATGGATGTTGATGGCATCAATGGACTTCCTTGGACTCCATATTGAGTCGAGGAGTGGATCGTATTTTATTTGATTATTTCATTTTATGCACATTTGATATATGATTGGTTACAATATGATTTATGTATATGGATTATTGACATTGTTTTTTGTCATTGGATGCAGGCTTGGCGATGCTTGCTAATCTGACTCACATAAGGAGTAAAGGGGTCATGCAAAAAAACCAAACATTTGAGGGAGAGGTGTGGCAATGTCCCTATCACATCATACTAACACTCCCGACGTGACCTAAACTTTAGGTTAATGATTACCTAGTTCGAGAGGTTCACGATGTCGTGAGGGCGAACTTAGACAGTCGCTCACGAAGATTTCTAAGTGGCGCGCAGTAAGGCATAGTCTTTATTCCTTAGAAGACCTTAGTCGCTCATAAGGTCGACTGAATGGAGTGTTGACTCCAAGGGTCAGACAACTTCCAAAACCAGTCAAAGGCGAGTGGTACCCTTGGAGCACGAAGGTGCGTCTTGAAGGGTACGTTACCTAATTAAAATGTGAGTCAATAAATCTAGATGGCCTAGAAAATTAATAAAATTCTTAGACCTTGATAGGACAAAGTATTAATTAATCAGTGAATTATATACTCAGAAGCCTAACTAGAGTCTAAGCCTAAATCTAGACTAAGTCGACAAAGTATTAATTAATCAGTGAATTATATACTTAGAAGCCTAACTAGAGTCTAAGCCTAAATCTAGACTAAGTCTAAGTCTAAATTTAAATAAATGACTAAATAAAGTATGAAATAAGTTAAAATATTTGAGATAAAATCAAACTCTAGGAAAAGAGGGAATACAAATTTAAAGGTTGGGAAAATTGCACATGTGTGCATGGAAATAATAAAATGAATTTTTAAAATAGAAATAAATAAAACATGGGAGAACAGGTGTATACATAGAATGACATCTTGAGTCAAACTACCACTAAGTCTAACTAAAAGAAGACTCCTAATCCAATTCTAACTAAGATCTAGCTAGGGGACACTCAATAAATGATAATTTGGGGAACAAAGGGACAACTAAGAGCGAAAATAGGAAAACATTAGGGAATGTGAGGGAAATTAACTTTTTAAATAAAATAAAAAGGGTAAATACATGTGCAACTTTGGGAGAGTGTGACACATGTGTTGGGTGGATAATCATTTAATTTAATTATTAAAAATGAATTAGTTGTGCATGAGGACAAGT
Organism: Picea sitchensis; assembly: GCA_010110895.2. Lineage (NCBI taxonomy): Eukaryota > Viridiplantae > Streptophyta > Pinopsida > Pinales > Pinaceae > Picea > Picea sitchensis. Next base: position 171,638 of record SNQJ01S0004862.1, on the reverse strand, counting down.
GTCATTGAGAATTATTCTATTAAATAAATGGTGTAGAAGGGAAATGGATCTCACTTTTCACAGTACTGTTTTGTTGCCAAAATTTGGTTTGACTGTGTTTTACTTGTGAGAGTTGTGATTTCAAGCTTGAGAAAGAGTGGAAGCTCCTCCTTGCAAGGAAATCTTGGAGCTATTGTTTTTTTTTTTTGTTTCTTGTGTGGCCCCTTTGCGGCTCATGGGGCTAAGGGGGAATAAGAGTACCCTTAGCATTGACTGGGAGGTACCAATGAAGTTTCAGAATCATCAAGCAATGAAAATGACACAACGTCAGTTCAATTGAGGAGCATTCCAAGAACAACAACTTCCAAACTTGGTATTTTATTTATGTATTGAAATGTAATTGTTAAGTTATGAATATTTGAATGTAAAATAAAATTTAGTATAAGGTTCTACTATAAGTTGATTCATAAATTTAGGTCTGATTTCAAATGATCCAATTTATGTATCACTGGAAAATATAGTCTTGTGATATTTCGCAATGGAACAGTCTAGATATATATATTGTATAAAGGATGCTCAAAACTTGAGTAATATTTGTTCCATATGGAATTGTGCAATGAATGAGTGGGAAATCGAGCAGATTGGATGCAGAGTAGGTGATGCTTAAGGATTTGTATTACTAAATGGGTATATTATATAGAAATGAAATTTTGAATGTTTCACATTTCAAATATGGATCAGAAGGGTCTACGGTTTATTCCTGTGACTAAAATTACTAGTGGAAGTATGGTAATCCAAAGAGAATGACAAATGTTAACCCTGTGTATCATAGTTTATGTTTTTTTTTTTTTTTTTTAATATGCTTAAGTCAAGTAGTCTGTTCGAGATATTTCACCAAATTTTATTTGTTATCCCGTCGAAGTTCCTAGGACTACAAATTTTTGTGGATTGTTTCTGTACAAAAAAATTCATTTAAATTTACGAATCGATTATGCTTTTCCATTTTACTTGTGCTGGTAATTACGATACCTCCTCATGATTGTTGAGAGTTCATTATGAAACATCAACTGTAAACAATTTGTTAAATCAAATTTGAATGATAGTATATTAAATAATTTTTATTATTTATGGGGATGTATTTCATGAAAAGAAAAAGGGTTCAATTAAAAATCGATTCATTGGGTATGCAAATTGATTGTGTAAATAATTGGACATAATCTATATAGTAAGTACTCTTGGAATATATATTTGCAGGCAAGGGGGCATAGATTCATAAGCATTGGTATATTGATTTTATTTGAATTGTGATTGAAATTCTCCTCTTGGTAGATTTACCTGTAGTTTCTACAGTCCTCGTTACTAATCACTCTAGTGTGGTATCACTTAGGTATAATCTCTACTGTAGAATAGCATCGAAATTCGATAACCACACTGTGTTGCCTTTACCCTCACTACGATATACAATTGAGTCTACACTTGGCAATATTCACTTCCTTAATAATGTGTATCCAAGATCACACTATTCAGGAAGTGGGTCTAGAACTATTTTAGTCGTTTGTATAAGAGTTAATCTTACACCTTTCTTCTTAACAAAAATATGAAGACTATGTGTAATGTACTAAGGTGTATCCTGGTGTTCAATTGTTATGTTTAGTCAATATTATTTAAGAATAATTCGAACGACAATACAAAAGACAAAAACAAATTGATCCATTGGTTATATAATTGAAAATACACACACACACACACACACATGCACATATATATGTAGTTGAAAACAAAATCCATCATTGACTCTACTTTTGTGAAGGGAAATTTTATTTTGGGTTTTTATAAAAGCATAGTGAACTTCAAGTAATTAGCTTCCTTGGTTAGATTTTATTGAGGGATTTAATTTTATCCTAAACATTAATTCCATGACCATTCCAGTGAGGTCCAATGTATTCGTTCTTTATAGAGTCATATGTGAACTTATTACTAAAAGAAATTAAAAATAATATGATGTGGATATATTATCAAGTAATGATTCTCTATATTATAATACACTATCCTTACATTGTCATTATGAAAGTTATTATGTTAGAATTATAAAAGAATTAGATTCCTAAACTTTTCTTGTTATGATCAAGTTAATTATTGCGATAGTTTGTATATGTGTTAGGAATTGGAATTTTATATAGTCGTAATTATGTTATAGTCCCCAATGGTTGAGGTAGTTGATTAAAGAAAAAAATATTGGGGTTTTATATATCTTCTTGTTCCTCAGAACGACTGCCAATCCTGAGACCTTAAATGGTCAAAATCAATCGGATGAATCCTGGACTTGAGCGACGATTATGTGTCTTGAAGGTCCTAACCATGCAGGGTAGGTTGGGAGGGTATACAATTGTTGATATTTTATGTGAAGTGAATATAATGATGAACTCATGTTTAACCTAACAATTACTACCTGATGTTATGATGTAATCGATTATTGAATATGAATAATAACGATCGATCAACTAGATTGTGAACTTGCTATTATCCTTGTTTATCTTGATTTTCTTAAGAAATTGTGCTTTGCATACTGTTTAATCGTTGTTTCAAAAAAATAAAAAAAACTTTACCACTTGCAATAGATGTCTACAGTTATGTTAGGTACACGGGGTCTGTTACAATAATTGTGTCGTACTTTATGTGGTAGAGCCTTCCTTCCATGGGCATCATAGTTAAAGCCTTGTTTTCCATTTGATTCCCATGCCGAAGTAATTCATAGGCACATGAGTCATGTTTAGTCCTGCCATGACTTTGTGTTGAAGCCTCATCCTTCTTCTTCATCTTTTTCTGGCCTATACCCATGGGACTCCCCTAGAGCATAGTTTTTCTTCTTTCAAGCTCATTTAAACTATGAAAGTGACACATAGCGAGATATTATTTATCCTTTTCGACTTCACTTAGATTACATACGAAAAGGAGACCCCTTGGAGTGATTTTCAAGTTCTTTTCAGAATCCCTAAAATTGAAAATATTGTCGAGCGATCTTGATGCCCTTCACGCTCATCAAACTGAAATTTGAAGGCACATATGTTTGATGATAGTTTACCCATTTTTCGGTCTGGATGGTTAATTGATAAAAAAATTATGCACTAGGAGCTATGATTCTCGAGGAGAGTTTTCTCAGGTATAAGTTTACCCCTTTTTTGGGCCTAAGGAACTAAAATTGTGAAAAAGGGCCATTCTCCTGGGTTTTGGTTTATCTCTTTTTTGGGCCTTGGAGATTATTTACAAAAGAGGACACCCTTAGAGTCTTCTTTAATTCCTTTTCAGACTCCCTAAATAGGAAAAGATCGTAGAGTGACCTTGTTTCTTTCACACTAGTTAATCGATCCAGAAAGAACATCTATTTGGCATAAGTTTAACCCTTTTTGCGGCCAATATATTAATTAGGAAAAATGAATACCTCGGGGGATACGTCCCGTCGAGCGAGTTTGCTCAGGTATTAGTTTATCCATTTTTTGGGCATGGGGAACTAATTTTATGAAAAAGAAACTATAGTTCTCCTTGGTATAAGTTTAAACCTTTTCCAAACAACAAAGACTCAACTTACGAAAAAGGTGCACCTTGGGAGATTTGTCTCGTAGGGAGAGTATTCCCAAGTATTTTTTTATCCTTTTTCAGGCTTGGGGATCCAACTATATGAAAAATAATACTTTGGAGTCTTCTTTTAGATTTTTCCAGACTCTCTAAAAGTGAAAAACTGTTGAGCTTACCTTATCTGGAATCGTAAAACTTTGCATTGAAGGAGTCTTGTTGTGTCATTCCATAATCACAACACATGTCTCATTCTTGCGTCTTTGGCCTAATTCCAACTCCATTTTGCTATCACTGAACCTTTAGAGAATTCCTTAGGTGTAAACCTTGTAGCAATTTTGCCTTTACGATCTGGCACCTTGACCCATGGAGGAATTTTCCCGAGTGTCCTTATCCTGCACATGTATCCTTACACTGAGCATAAGTATGTTCCATGTTCTTGGAACCAATTTGCTTGATCATGACACTCATTCCTCCTTTGTAACGTAGTGTTCTTTTATTCTTATTGAAGCTCGTTAAATACGTGAAAAAGAAAAAAAAACAAATGTTTCAAAAAGAGGGGACGAGGAAACATTTTGTTTTGCTGGAAACAATCTAGTCACCCTTGGAAAAAGCACATCCTTCAGTTTCTTCTGCAAGCATTGGGATCTAGTATGGCCTTAGGAAACTATTCTCATTACACAAAGTTATGTCCTCCATTTGGTTACTCTTCCAAACATATGGAGAGTTTGTGGTGCCTCTCGTGCCACAAACTTATGTCAATAACATGTTGCCCGAGTCTTTTCATATATCATTCTCTTTTCCAAGGGGCAGTCTTGCAACATGAGTCGACCATTCTGCAATAAGTCTCTTGACCTTCATGAGTCATCCATCCCAAGAATTCTATCAAGTTCACATTCAACATCAATGGATTTATGTGTCTGATGATCTAGGTCCTCCAGTCTTTCCACGACATCTTGTCGAATACCTCAGAGTAGTGAGTCTTATACTCCTACCTGAGTTTTGAAGATATTGAAGCTATTTCTTGAGTTATGAAGCTATCATCTCCAGCCACAGGAATTAACACCTCCTGAAGATTCATATAAAATTGTCTATCTTCCGATGATTTTGAGATGTAGATCTACCGTGTATTATTCACAACTACACTTTATGTTTGCATACACATTGGTCATGTAAACATGATTACTATATATGACATGGATATGCAGTGTACTTGATTGGCAGCCATGCTTAGTTTGTCCCGAGCATGGGTGTGCCTGCCTCAGTGATTATTATTATATTATTGCAGATGACGCACTCACTAATACTCGCTTGGGCTTACTCGACTCCAGTGATTTCCCACTTTATTAAAGATGATGTAATGTATTTCTACCATCAGTTTCTCTTTTGACCTCACACATTAGAGGGCATCTGTTATAACTCAAAATGCCAATACTATGTATTTATGATGTTGGCCTACTCATTCACACATTTGCCAACCTCTTTTGCTGGAGTTCTTCTCAATTTTATTTTTTTTTGTATGGTGTACACGTCTTGATACATATGCAGAGAGTGTACATACACTAGCTGCAGACCTAAAATCTCATGTACATATTCTAGCTGCATACCTGAAAGCCTGCGTGTACTCTAAAAAATTGCAAAAACAATATAAATTCTGCGCTTTCGGGCGAATTTTATGGGCTATTTTTGGTTGCACAACCATTTTACCTCCTATAGCCCTTATGACAACCGAATAACCATCATTTCTCCATATAAAAAGGGCCCTAAGGGGGTCATTTGGACATATGAAATAGAGGCAAGAGAACTCTGCCAAAATTTCTCCCTTACATTCCAGGCTTTTTGCATCCTGCTATGAGTTTCATCTTCAACATTCCCTACCATCCATCCTCCTTATAAAATCCATCCCTTTTTTCTACATTGGCATGTTGGTTGTGAGGATAACATATCGAGAATAGCGCACTGGGAGTCAAAGTAGAGGACCCCAGGCAAGGTTCATGGAGCGACGCCAACAAGATTCAGGTTGTAACTTCCATTCTTGTTATTAATAAAAGAGAAATCTTCTTGTCCCATATCTGCGTGTCTTTATGTTCACATTTATAAATGATTTTCATGAATATCTAGACTTTGATATGATATTGATAATTATGCATATGCTATCATAGTTTGTTCTGTAAAGTTGTTTTAGACCAGCTTTGGGAGGAGGTCTACAATCTTGGAATGGACAACAACAAGAAGGGATCAACAACAACCAGAAGGACTTAATGTACACATTTCGATCTTCTCTCCCTTCCCTTAATTATCATTAGGTCTTATTTGATTTGGGTAGAATAAAATCTTTTATGTATTTTAAGGTGTCAAGGCTCTGCCTAGTCGCTAGACCCAGAGTAGGGGTATTTTTCTGCATAGTAGAAGGGGTATGATGTTAAAGTGTAATTATATCTATATATAAAGAAATGAACAAAATGTTCAATATCATTGTTATCACTGAAAAATCGTCCACAACATTGCACGCAAATGGTTAAAGAAACACATCAATGACGGCAACAATTAGTCCACCTACAACATCAAAATGCATTCAAAAGGAAAAAAACTATACAATTGGGTCAAAAATTGAAATGCGCAGATTCACTAAAGGAAGCACGCGCACAGTGCGCAGTATGCGCTGACCAACACAACCCTCAACAAGAAAAATGTCCAAAATGTGCGACTGTGTATGAGAAAAGCCGCACACTTCTATTAACAATGCATTTATGGATCTTGTTGGCCCCTCAACCACTTCTGGTCCGATCCCCAACATGATTTGACACTCATATCTGAGCGAAATTTAGCTTGGGGGTTGGTCAAGGGCTAGAGGGTTCCCTAAAAGGCCCCTTGTTCACACTATGAACAAATTACATTTTTCCATGTATGAATGTTATAAATAAGAGCCATGGGTGTGCTAAGAAACCAAAATCTTCATAGTATTGTTATGTTGCGAGAATTCTTCGTTGGGAATCCTCTTTTCTCTTGGAAGCCTTCAAGCACCATTGAAATAGGCCATTCCACTCACCTCTTGAGGGAATATACATTGTTTTTCTTCACCATTTGCATCATTTCTTCCATTGTATGAAGAGATCTATATTAGAGAACTCAAGAGCCATCCCAAGGAGGAAGAGGGGACTCATAAGTCCCTATTTTTCTCTACGGTATTTTGCCTACTAATCTATTGATCCATTGGTAGCATTATGTTTGGTCATTGTTTGATTTTCATGGTTCTAAGTTTCTGAAGTTTTCTAACATTTATTTCTTAGTTGTTTTAGTTTACTTGTTTTCATATGTGTTTGGATTATTTAACCCACTCACAAAACTTTTGTCTTGTCTAGCAGACTCATCTATACATGCAAGTGTTGTTGTTTTTCTCACCCAAGTGACAAAACCAACACAATAGATTGACGACCATACTGGGGATCAATATCAAATTCCTCCCTATTTGAGCTTAGAGAGCACTTCATTTTAATTGTTTTGTCTTGCAGGTACCAAAACCGACCTAGCCCAACCTGCCAAAGTCAAAATTTAGAGCTGAGGAAGGAGTATTTCACTTGGAAATTTCTCCCCCGATGCATGACAGGAAGTGCGCGGTTTTTCTTGCCCACAGACACGCACTTTGCGCACTGTGTGCGCCACAAGCCTCTTTACACTGTGCATTGTGCACCCTCTGCACGCCTGTTAGAATTGTTACCCATGCATAAGTCCAATTTTTCAATTTGAAAGGGTTTTTCTGAATGGTTTAAAGGCCCCTAACCTTCAGATTTTTATTTTGATGCACTTTGTAAGAAAACTACACTCCACTTAGAGTCCTTTCCCATATGAAAGGTTTGCTAACATATGCACTTAGGAGGTAAAAAGAACCAATATTCTCCTCTTTTTCTTTGTTTCCACATGGATGACATATTTGACTTGTAAAATTTTAAGTTGAAGTTCTTGCTTTCATACACCATCACTTAAAGTGGGACTAGAAGTTAACTTTGACCCTCAAGTATGCTCTTCCCTCACACCCTAGTATGATCTTGGGAATCAAAAAGGTGGTTAAAGGGACATTTCATCTCCCTTAACAAAAATATTTAGGAGAGGACGAAGCCCCCCTAGGGTTCCTGTTAGGTTTTTGAAATCATCTTAAAGTTTTGTAAGGGCCCATACATGCCCTCATGTTGAAAACTTATGATAGTTTCTAAACTGCTTTCTTAGTTTACATCACAATATAGGGAAGTTTAAAGATCAAAGTAACGGGCCCATACATGCCCACATATTTGCAATCTAGGAAAGCTTCAAAGATTTCTTATTGTAAACAACATTTAGGGAGTTTAGAGTTTAAAGGAATTTGTAAGGACCCATATGTCCACATTGCTAGTTATTTAGGGCTTTAAATATTCTGCAAGGTTGTACCAAAGATACATAGTAAGCTAGGTAAAGAAGATTTGTGAGGACCACATGAAGTCCACATGTTGCAATCTCACACTTAACTTATTAAAATATTTGCACACTTGTCACTTTATTGCACACAAAGCCACTCCTCACACACGTAATTTCTATTTTGAAATAGTGGAGGTCGAAGTAGGTTTTCTCCAAAGGAATTCTGAAAGCTCTGACTACTTCTTTGGAAATTATCCACACCCATTTAATTCAAACAACATTAGTCCACACCCCCAATCTCTCAGCCCACCACATCTAATTTTTTTCTAAACACACACTAAATTTTCCTCTACAAGAGGTGCCAAAAGATTTTTTTTAGTCTAGGTAGGATTTCGGGCGTAGGCATCCAAATAACCCCCCGTTATTGGGTTCTCACATTTTCAAACAATAGAAGTTGAGAAACATGAAACTTTCAAATCCTCTAAGTCAAGTGTTCCTACACCATAAGGCAGGGAGATACCTGTGAAGGGTTGAAGGGCAAGGTCCGGTTGTTCTGCGCATCCGTCCTTGAGTCACCCAACTCTTGGAAGGGCATCCAACCCGTGACCCATTTCTGAGGCTGACAATCTAAATGTCACACTTTGACCGAGGTACCTAGTGGAAAAAACTTAGGACATCTACCCTGGTGGCAATTTTGGGCTCCAATCGCACCTTGATCAGATTTTGTGTGGCTATTGGGAAATATCGCCAGTTATTTCAGGATATGCACCCTCTACCCCTCATTATAACTAATTATTTCAACCTTCACTAGTTCCTCTTCCATTGGCTTCAGACACCAATGTTGAGTGTTATTGGAAGGCCCAATGCTATTTGAGAGGAAGGACAATACATCTTTTAGGACACGAGCATTTTTTATTATTGTTCCCCCACGTGGACAAAATCCACCTACCCACACGCTTGTTTATTTTATAGTTGATTTATGTACGATGCTCATTTGATTACATGCAATTGTGAGTTACACTATATTGTGAAGGTCCAAAATTATACAAAAGCTCTTGTTCATTTATTTATCTCCTGTCACCATTTGCACACATTCACTTTGCTGGTTGGAAACCATAAGGTACCCACAGAATCCTTGTCGTTCCAGACGCTTGCAGAATCTCTCTGCTATTCTAGGAGGAGTCCCTGGTCTTTCCAATTCATCAACTCAACCATATCACACCTCCATGAGTGATACTATTTTGGGATCAACTTTACTTGGTTCCACTTTGCTTGGGTAAAATTCCCAAGGCCACCCATCCACTAGTTCTCCTTCACAAGGAGGCCGGGGGGTGGGGGGGGGGGACTTCTTCTCAAGGGAGAAGTACAACCCCACCAAATCTTTGTCAAGGGACATGTCCACTACCTGCTCACACAATGGCTGTAACTAATCCTCCACCAAATCCCCCTATTCCATACTTGGCATCACTCAACATTCCTTATTTGACCAAACTCACGAATGATCCAATTTTACATGACCCCACATGGCCCAATATGCCTACCCAAATCCCTTCAGATATTCCAAAGTTTGAAGGAAATCCAGGGGAAGATATCGCCAACCATGTTATGACCATCCACTTATGGTGCTTTTCAAACAACATCATGGATGATTCCATCCGCTTAAGGTTATTCCAAATAACTCTCATGGGCCCATCAACCAAGTGGTATGTGCATGAAAAATGAGGGTCCCACGTGACCTTTGTATCATTGGCCAAGGCCTTTTTTTCCTTTTTCCAACTACCGGTGTGTCACGATACTGACTTACTACTCCTTTCTGAGTTCAAACAAACCACTGTTATTGTTATTGTTCAAGGGAAGTAATGACTTCCAAAGGTAGCTACAACTTCCAAATGTAAAGGGAGGGATAAACCCCCAAGAGGAAGATACAATTCTCCAATATAAAGAGAGATTTGAACTCTCCATACTTTCCCCTTCCTTCCACCCAAGAATATATGAGAGATAATAAAACTTTACACTAAATCATCACCATCAACCAATCATCACATAGAACCTGGTAATGCTTCCTGAGACTTCTTCAATTTATGTAATTCTTAAATTCTTGGAGTACTTTGATCCTGTAGATAATATTACTCAATATATTCTCTGAAACTCCTCCAATTCTCACTCCTTGAATCCTCCCCAAAAAGAGGTTATAGAAAGAATGGTAGACTTTATTCAATTCTGGTCTATTCAGGAGAGTGAACTTGCACAGAATGCCCCGCGCTCAATAATTAACATCCGATTTTGAAACTCGCACACAAGAAACTACAGTCCGTAATCTTTCCAATTAAATTTGTCCCACTTCATTTGGATTCTCTATGAAGAAGTTATGACTATTTTACCCGGAACACTTGTTTATTGATTAGCTTCAGGACTGGTCACAAACCCTATCTTCCACAGAGTGTATCTCCATAATTATAGCGAATCAAGAGCTGAAATTTTTACCAGAGGTACCTTGATATGTCTTCTCAATACCATAGATATTTCACCATCTGAATCGTTCTAGAAAAAAAGTTATAGCAAAAATGGTAAGATGACATGAAAATAACATACCTTAGAACACATCACCAAAAGACTTCATCCTCCCTTGAAATCCAACCTTCTTTTCTTCTTATTTCCTCTGAAATTCAACTTGTATCAAATGAATGTATAATTATGTTTATTTATACCATTGATGTCACTTTCTTTTAACATTATGGCCGACCTGACACTTTCTTATTTTATAATTCTTTTCTTTAATTATCTTCAGGGCCTACATGTACTTCCTTCTTCAATTCACTTTGTCATCTTCAAAAACTCATTTCTCCTCAACCATGAGAATCCACGTGACGTGCCACATACCACTGGAAACAACATGATGTATACTATCCATCCAT
>SNQJ01S0004862.1:140789-152697 GCA_010110895.2 Picea sitchensis | reverse complement strand
TTCACCTTCATCAAGAGTCTAAGTAGGATTTTCTGGAGGTTTATTTGGTGTAGAAGTTCCCCTTTTGGGTGGCATGTTGGCCAAGTATCACTTTTTAACCTTGATTTTGAGGTGGTTCTACTAGACAATCTTTCTTCTGTTGTATCTCCCAAGTTTCATCCCTTCTAGGTATGAAAATTTATTTTATGTAGTTCTCTAATATTTCTTCTCTGCAGTGCCATAGGTTTGATCAAAATTGGATGTGCCAAGTGGAATTTACGGTAACTTCCCCACAAATTGTTGATTTTTGGCCTTTCCAGGAGATCTCACTTGTATAGCGTGCCTTGCACAAAATAATTGATATAAAATTCTGAAACTCATACCAGAAATACTACAGACTGTCCACTATCCAATGAAACCAGTCTCACTCAATTTGGATACTCTAGGAAGAATTTATGATTGTTTTACCTGCAACACCTTCTTGAGACTAGTCAGATACCCTATCTTCCACAGGGTGTATATAGAAATGTAAGATGACGCAGAAGCTGAAATTTTTACCACATATACCTTAATAATTTATGTGAATATCCTCCAGGTTTCAGGGTCTGAAACGTTACAGAAACATTTTTATAGCGAAAATTCCACAATGACTCAGTTTAGGATGATTCCAGAACCTTATCTTGGACATGATGTATCTCCTAAAGTATAAGGCCTCATGAGATGAAATTTTAACCCAACATACCTTGATCTAGATATTAAATATCCTCCAATCTGTTCCTTTTGAAACATTGTAGAAAACAAGTTATAGCAAAAACTCCAAGGTGTCTCAGATGCAACAGCGAAACCCCAAGACCTTGAGCTATAATACCATATGTTAAGAACCAAATATCAATATAGCATAGAAAAACCTCAGAATAAGTACTCGACACCTTGAAAAAGAGATAATTTCAGATACTAAGCCTCTTCTAGGGGGCAACCTCCTTTTACCCCACATAAATGTTAAAGTACAAGATGATTCCAAATGAAAATGTCTCCTTGGTATATATAGGAGACTAGGAGGTATAATTACAACTAATGGAATAAAGCTGAAATAAATAAAATAACATTACTAATGTAATATGTCCCAATTAAGGGGCAATGAGCCAATATTAGGGCTTAACATGCACTAATCTACCCAAAAGTTTTCTTGAGAATACACACACACACACATAAACATGTGTTACAATTAAGAACCATATCATATATCCTCGCTACCTCAATGTCAATGATATCTAGGTCCTCATTGTAACATCCCCACTATAATCCTTGGTTTAATTAATGCTTATGTAGACATAATGTGTGGCTACTGCCAAAGTGATGTAATATGCAGATTGTATTTCAATGTTTTAATAATAAAATGTGATGCCAACTACTAAGGGGTCATGGACAAGACATGGGGGTTGAATTAATACACAAGAGGGGGGAGTGTCTAGGATAATGGCCAAGAGGGGTCCAAGGGGGGAAATTACCCATGTTTATTGATTTAACCCATTTTCCTAAATCTGCTCTTTTTATATGAACCTTCCAATTTCTGATTGGGTGTTCCCAAAGCCANTGGTTTAATTAATGCTTATGTAGACATAATGTGTGGCTACTGCCAAAGTGATGTAATATGCAGATTGTATTTCAATGTTTTAATAATAAAATGTGATGCCAACTACTAAGGGGTCATGGACAAGACATGGGGGTTGAATTAATCCACAAGAGGGGGGAGTGTCTAGGATAATGGCCAAGAGGGGTCCAAGGGGGGAAATTACCCATGTTTATTGATTTAACCCATTTTCCTAAATCTGCTCTTTTTATATGAACCTTCCAATTTCTGATTGGGTGTTCCCAAAGCCAATCATTGAATACATGTAAGAGGGTGGGTGTGAGTGGTCATATCCCAAAGTTATTGGGCACATGGGGGTTGAGTACAATAAACTTGGGGAAGAGTGTGAGTCAAGAAGGAAAGCCAAAGAGAGGAAATTCACATGGGTTGGGGGACAATAATTATTTTTTAGTGAGTCAATTTTGGTATATGAGAAGTAAGGGGATAGCAAGAAACAGAGCTTGATGTCAATGCAACCATGGAGGGTGAATTCTAGAGCAAGCTGGAGCGTAATTGGAGTGAATTGGAGTTGGAAAACTCAAGAGCCAGGTTTTCAGGCCTGAAGAGTGAACTCCTGGGTGAGTTGCACTAAAACAACAAGTGTTTGTTGTTGGTTTGCTGATAGTTTTCCTAGCAACAATTTCCCCTTGAGTTCCAAGCTAAGATATTCCTACATGTCTGTGAGAGAGAGACCTTGTTAAACAAATGGCTCATTCCTTGGGTTATCCTTGATAAATGGATAGTACATCCTTTGGGTTAACCCTGATAAACAAATGGTACATTCCTTGGGTTGGATAGGTCAAGAGAAAGAGAGCTGGTGGAAAATTGGGATAATTGTAGGAAAATACCAGTTGGGTTGAGAGTTTTATGAGATGTGAGTGGACTGTGAGAAACCACCCTCTTTTTTGAATTGCTAGCATCATATTGGGGGTGACTGGATGTTGAGATTTGGAACAATCAATCTATGGTTGGGTGGAACATCCATCCCAAGCAGTTGGTTGTACCACTGTTGTGAAAAGATAAGTGTTTTATCTTGCTGTTGTGTTAAATTATGCATATAATTCTTGTGAATGAACTCTGTGTATTTGGAGTTGATTTACATGCTACTGTAATGAGTAGTTTAGCTGCATCTCATGTTGATTATTAGCATGTTGTGGATGCATCATTTTTTTGTTGTAGACAGTAGCCAAATATATTTTAATTCGTATATATAAGCTATAGGAAAATCAATTGATTGTAAATGAATTAATTTAGTTAGCAGAAATTTCATTTTTAAGAGTATTCTACATCATAATGTCACTCAGATGGATTGGGGGATGTTACATTATGGTATCCTAGCTTCTGGTTCAAACATCAGGCTTGTATGGGACAAGATGGCTGCGAATTCATGGAATTCGTTGTTACAGACTTTGTCTGTGAACGATTTGGGGGAAAAAATACAGAAATTTTAGAGAGAAATCCCCCAAATTTGTGAGAGAAGTTAGAGTTTTAATGGTTGTCTGTATATTTACACATAGATTGAAATCATCGACTGAGATCATTTTTGATCTCATGATTGATGACCAATATTCATCATGTTAAATTCAAAAACTCCTAAGGTATCAACCTTGTTCTTGTCCAAGTGACCTCGGGCTCGAGTCCACGGACTTAACTAAATCTCAAATGAGATTTAAGAGCATAGCCCCTTGGGGCTTGTCAAAGTTCCATATGACCTGGAACCCTATGCTATGCTAAAAAGGAGCTAAGTCTTTTGAGCTTTGGGACTTCAGAGGTCTGAAGCTTCGGGATGTTAGAACTTTACAACATCCAAATCTCACCAAAGGCAACCGGTCGAAATGATTACCAAAGTGTTTGACTGACAATTGGCGGTTTCTTATTAGTTATAGTGGGATTTGCCCTATCGTTAAACCCTGACCATCTTTTTAGTCACAAAGTAATGCAAGTCGTAGATCTAAGGATCTTTGAAATCCTTCCTGATCATTGGATACATGTTACAGTCAAATTCGACGTTGATTCACTCCATGAGTAAAAGGGTGTTAAACGACCAAAACTCTCGAATGCCGAAGTCACAAAGTAACGTGGGATGTAGATCAAAGGATCCTTCGGGACCCTTCCTGACAGTCAGATGCAAGTTATAGTTATTCGACGTTGACCTCTCTGGGCATGAAAGAGTTTGGAATGACTGGAATCCCCGAATGCCGAAATTGCGAATCAACGTGAGTCGTTGATTGAGGATCCATTGGGATATTTTCTCAACCGTTCGATCAACTAGTGGAAGGACAAGGTAAGTACTTCAAAGAAGTTTGGCTCTGGGAGATTTGACATGTTGGTGCATTAAGTGTCGAAGCATTGAAGTATGTGGCGAATAATTATGGAACTTCAGGACTTCAGAACTCCGAGACTCTGAGAGATTCAAGGATATAGGAAGATTTGTTAAATGCCTAAGCGCCAAAATTTTCCCTCGTCGAAGTGTCCAACTTTGAGAGATTACAAAGTAAAGAACAACCCAAGACATCCATCAAAACTAATGATTAAGCCAGATTCATTGATCATCAAGGCTTGGAGGTGTCCAGGAGTCGTAGGAGTTGTGGGATGTGGAGATCAAAGCATCCATTAAGAAAATCAATCGATGGAGGAGACTCATAGCACATTGGAAGTTGCATGAAATTTAAATCTATGGAGGGTGGACGCTATTAATATGGACAGTCCATTTTTTTTTGTGACGTGTCAAGCCAGGATCTACGCGTGTAGTGAGGAAGGAGTTAACAAACTATCATGTTTGAACGTCCTAGTCGTAGATTTCACAATGAGATTAAATCATGATAGTTGATTCAGGGCAGTGTTTAAGTTTCAGTTTAAGCTCCCATTTGTGTAGCACTTGGTCACATCCTTCGTTCGTATGGAGGATAACGTCGAAGAGCTAGTGCTAGAGGAATAATCCTGTGGATACAAGATTATGAGTTCGCATAGATGGAAAATGGCTAAGCATTGGGACTTTTTGGACGTACTTATGAAAGGGAGAATTATTCTTTTGTGAGTCTGCAAGTCTGAGAGTCTGTGAGTCCGCGTAGATGGAAAAATGGCTAAGTGTTGGGACTTTTCGGAGAGACTTATGAAAGGGATAATTATGCTTTCGTGAGTCTGCAAGTCCATGAGACCGTGACTCCACATAGATGGAAAAATAATCTAAGTGTTGAGACTTTTTAGGTGGAATCATGAAAGAAAGAACTATGATACATTATTGGAACACAATCGTACATAATTCCATGGATCTTGTTAATTATTTTAGCTAAAAAAATTTGTTGGTTGCACATTTTGTAGAATTAGAGGTACAAAAAGAAGCTTTAGTTCTTATATGAGGACTATAGTCATTGAATATTCTCAAGGATCTTACAACCATGAGGAAGAGATCAAAGGTCTGCATATCATCATAGGGAATGTTGAAACATAGTCAAATGGAAGAAGAGATAGGTAAGAGCTTGTCACTATGAGAAGCCTACATATGGAAGTGTAGAGCTACATGGATGATCATGAAAGGATCATCAAGGCTCAAGAAGATATACTTCAGAGCTTGAACATGTTGCATAAGCAAGTTAACAAAGATTTTGGCACCAAGCAAGCAACTAGTTCTAGACAAGTATCGACATCTAGATCCCATAACAAAAGGGATGATAATGGAAATGATAGTCAATCAAGAAGCATGAGTAGGTGCCATCATTCTCTGAGGCATTCCACTAGAAAAACTCATGCAATTTCAGGACCAGGAAGCAACCCAAGTGTGTCTATTGTTCGGAGGAAAATAAGAAGGCCTGAGACAAACATTTTGCAAGGTGAAATTAGGAAAATACAACCACCTACTTTCAATGGTGGGCACAAGAAAGGAGAAGAGGCAGAGGCCTTGTTGTTGGAAATGAAGAAATATTACTAGCTGCATGATTACCCATCCCAGGTAGAAGCTATAATTGCCACCTACCACTTGCAAGGAAAGACATCCATGTGGTGGAATCAGCTTAAGAAAGCCAAGAACCTCGATGAGAAAATGATATCATGGAGGCAGTTCAAAGGATATTTTCAAGAGAAATATTTGTCCGAGAATTATTATGAGAGAAAATGAAAGATTTCTTTGAACTCAAGTTGGTAATCATGACAATGGAAGAATATGATAAATGGTTCTTTGGATTGTTGAAGTTATACGTTGACTTCATTAAGGATGAGAAGGTTAAAATCCAAAGTTTTCTAAGTGGGTTACCCTCCTTCTATAGTGACAAGATTCAATATGACAACCCCAAGACCTTGGAGGAAACCATAAAGAGAGCAAGGCACCTTTACGAGCAAAGCAAATGAAGGCCAATGTTCTAAAAGGCTTGGAATGACAAGATGAAAGGGAAAACATATCAAAGGAAGAAAGGTTTTAAGCCACCCTTTTTCAGAAATAACTCCCAAGCAAGTCAGCAAGGCCATGCGGCCCAAAATGAGAAAAATAATGCATATTCATTTGGGAAAAGGCTAAGGCAACAACATTTTGAATATGCAAAATAATGCATATTCAATGTTGGGTATGTGAGGGAAATCACTCATTAAGGGATTGCCCTCATAAAGGGGAAAGAATGAGGATTGCCCACAAAATTTAGGAGGCCGAAACAATGAAAGACATGGGAGGAAGCATTCCAAGGATTTATACAGCCTTGGACAACAAGTAGGCATAATATCAATCCCCCATGGTCGAAGTGGAAGGTAAGATTGATAACCAACCCATATCAATTTTAATTGATTCCAGAGCTAGCCATAGCTACATAAATGCTAACATTGTTGAAATATTTCACTTGCAAAGAAGTGAGCATAAGAAATCTTGGTTAGTTCAGTTAGCCACAGGGGGCTAAGACGGAAATCAATGTGTTGGTTAAATATTGTCAAAYAGACATGAATGGACTCAAAATGAAGGTAGATGTAAATATCATAGCATTGGGTTCATATGATTGTCTAATTGGTATGGATTGGTTGGAAAAACATCATGTTGTCCTAGATTGTTACAACAAGACAATCACATGTCTTGATAAGGAAGGGAAGCAAGGAAAGATTCAAGACATTCAAAGAGCTATAGTCATTAGAGAAATTTCAACTATGCAATTGAAGAAGAGCTTCAAGAAGGGATGTCAGATGTTTGCATCCCATATGGAGGAGGCGGCCAAAGACAAAGTGGTAAGCATTGAAGACCATCCGTTCTTGAGGGATTTTGAAGATGTTTTTAGAGAAATTCCAGGATTTCCACCAAAGGGAGACATTGATTTCTCTATCTATTTGGTGCCAGGAGTTGCCCCAGTGTATAAGAAACCATACAAAATGGGTACACAAGAATTGAAGGAGTTGCAGATGCAGCTTGAAGAGTTGTTAAAAAAGGGGTATATACGCCCATGTGTGTCACCTTGGGGAGCCTCGGTTATTTTTGTGAAGAAGAAGGATGGAACCTTAAGGCTATGTATTGATTTTAGGAAACTTAATAAGGTTACCATAAGGAATAAGTATCCTTTGCCCATAATCGATGATTTGTTTGACCATTTGAAAGGTGCAAGAATATTTTCAAAGATTGACTTGAGATCAGGCTATCATCAAATAAGGATAAAGGAAGAAGACATCAACACGACAACATTCAAAACAAGATATGGACATTATGAATTCATGGTAGTGCCATTTGGACTATCAAATTCCCCAACAATTTTTATTTGTTTGACGAATGGAGTGTTCAGGGAGTACCTGGACAAATTTGTGATTTTTTCTCAGATGATATACTCATCTATTCCAAATCAGAAGAGGAACATGAGCAACATTTAAGAATGGTGTTACAAATTTTATGAGAGCACATATTATATGCTAAGCTAAGTAAGTGCATCTTTTATCAAAAGAAGATTCACTACTTGGGGCATATAATATCAACACCAGGGATGGAAGTTGATCCTGAGAAGATAGAAGCCATTAGAGGATGGCCAAAACTAAAGAATGTGACAGAGGTAAGATCATTCATGGGTCTTGCTGGTTATTACTGAAGATTCATAAAAGGTATTTCAAAGATTTCAAGTCCAATCACTTCTTTGCAAAAGAAGGGTGTGAAGTTCGAATGGACTTCTGAGTGTGAAGAGAGTTTTCAACAACTGAAGGGAATATTGATAAGTGCACTAATCTTGAAGATTGCAAATCCAAATGAAGATTTCATTGTGTGCACCGATGCATGCAAGGAATCGGTGGAGTTCTTAGTCAAAGGGATCATGTGGTATGCTATGAGTCCAGAAAATTAAAAGAGCACGAGAGGAATTACACTACACATGAATTGGATTTATCAATGATTGTACATGCATTGAAAATGTGGAGGCATTACCTTATGGGTAAGAAATTTGAGCTAAGAGAAAAACACTGTGGTATGAAGCATTTGTTTGGACAACCAACACTAAATTCTAGGAAAACTAGATGGCTGGAATTTCTGAGTGAATATGACTTCGAAATTAAGCACATAAAGGGAAATGAAAATCAAGTGGCTGATGCACTTGGAAGGAGAGCTCATGAAGTGGATATTGCAGCTGTTAGGACCCTACAATGTACCTTTTTACTCACACTTTTTGCTACCATTACATCCTTTTTCCACTCACATTTAAACTTATATTATCACCTTACCCTATCTCTCCAAAGGTATATAACGTCTCTTCTCTTTGCTATATGTTTAGTCTGTTTTACATATAATTTTACATTACTCTCTTACTTAACCGTTGATCAGAAATATATAAGTGCTGAAACAGTTCGAACTGCAGATTAGCATTGTTGTTTAAAGGCCCGTTGCTGAAATAGTCAAAGCACACAAACCGCGTGGCTGAAACCGTCCGTGGTCTACGATGCTGAAACAACAACTCACACAGAAGAAGCTGTTACACTCTCCGTGGTCTATGCTGCTGAAATAACAACTCACACAAGAAGAAGCTGTTACACTCTCCGTGGTCTACGATGCTGAAACAACAATTCACACAAAGCTGTTACACTGTCCACAACAACCGCACCTTGAGCCATAATTAACCATCGCTGCTGCGTGAGACCACGTTGCTGAAACAGTCAGAACGCAAATCCTGTTGCTAAAACATCCCATGATTTGCGATGCTAAAACAACATACAACAACAACAACACGAAGATAAATAAAGAAGCTGTTACTCTAGCCGCAACAACAACACCTCACTCAACACCTTTTCAACTATTGTAATAGCATTCTGTTACGGGAGACCAGGATATCCTATTCCAGTATAGAGAATAGATTTGACTAAGAATAGGATTCAGATATACACATGTAATTTGATGATCAAATTGTATCGAGAGGATTCTCCACTTTAAATAAGAGAAAATCATCATTAGAGAGAACCTTCTTCTGGGCTAAGAAAGGATTTACAAAGAAGGACGTGTTTTACTTCAGACATTGTAATATGATACAGTTGACAGATGAATAAAATATTGTTCTGAACATTTCTCTCTAGTTCCTTTCATTTTAGGGGAATCTTGTGAGAAGGGAGGGCCCACCTTCTTCACAAGATTCACCCATTAGCTCTGTAGTGTGTTAGTGTTATTTCTGTTCATGCCTTGATTAAATTCTGTTTTGCTGAAACACTACTTTACTGAACTCTGTTTTGCTGAAACTCTGCTTTACTGGTTGTTACATTGTTTTCATATAATTCATGCTTGGGTAACTATTAATCATTCTAGTTAGCAATCCTGTTTGGTGAATTTATGAAAGTGTGATAATCATGGACAGGTGCTGAAGATTCCTGCTTGGGGAATAGGGTCATGTTCTCTGTTAAGAGATAGTTAGCCTTCAATGTGTGTCAATCATTTCAATCAGTAATGAGTTCATAAAAGTGTGATGATCGGAAACAGGTGTTGAAGATTCCTGCTTGGGGAATAGGGTCATGTTCTCTGTTACAGAATAGTTGGTCTTTCCTTTTGTAGTATCCTGAAAGATTTCTTTCCTAGGTTGTTATTTCTTAATGTAATCCAAGATTCTTTGGATAATTATTTCTTTAAACTTTGAACTCTGCAATAGGTAGGTTGCTTTCCTATAATTCAAGTTAGACTTCAGTTTGTTTAAGGCAAGGTGTGATTAATGTATTTTTACTAGAACTTTAGATTGCTTTTGAGATTGAGCACATACAGTGTGTGATTACCTTTGAAATAAACAGACTTCCCTGGGTTGACAATTTATGTAGCACTTGATTGTTTAGTTAAATAAGAAATTATAGTGACCAACATCAGCCATTACCATGTACGAGATAGATATAAAAGACAAAATTGTTGCATCAACAAATTCACATCATAATTATTTAAAAATAAAAGAGTCATTACAACAAGGTAATTTTCAGCAGAAATTTAATTATTATGAGCTAAAAGGAGATGGAATTTTCGTGTACAAAGGTGAGGTGTATGTGTTGAATTTCAGGGAGATGAAAAATGTAGTGTTGAAGGAGATGCATAATGTTCCATATGCTCGACACCCAACATATTAGAGAAGAATTGTAACAATAAGAAGCTAATATTTTTGGCCAGGAATGAAGAAAGAAGTGGCTAATTACATCGCCAGATGTCTAGAATGCCAAAAGGTAAAGACAAAACATAGACACCCAGCAGGTTTGCTACAACCATTGCCCATTTCGAAATGGAAGTGGAAAGTAGTTATAGTTGATTTTATTACTAAGCTACCCAGAAC
The DNA here is from genome assembly GCA_010110895.2 of Picea sitchensis. Lineage (NCBI taxonomy): Eukaryota > Viridiplantae > Streptophyta > Pinopsida > Pinales > Pinaceae > Picea > Picea sitchensis. The sequence goes on along the minus strand of SNQJ01S0004862.1, from coordinate 142,359 downwards.
AATGAAGCAACATGATTCCATCATGGTGGTGGTGGATAAGTTGACTAAAGCAACACATTTCATTCCAGTAAGGATTACACACAAGGAAACAAATATTGTAGAAATTTATATGAGAGAAGTTGCTAGGCTACATGGAGTGCCTAAGGCAATAGTTTCAGACAAAGATCCAAAGTTTACTTCCAATTTTTGGAAGGGTTTGTTCAAGGGATTTGGAACAAATTTAAATCTTAGTACGACATATCATCCAGAGTCAGATGGGAAAACAAAAAGGACTAACATGATAATTGGGGACATGCTTAGAATGTATGTGATGGATCAACCATCAAAGTGAGAAGATTATATCCATTTAGTTGAATTTTCCTACAACAATGGGTGTCATACCTCATTGAAGATGAGTCCATTTGAGGCATTGTATGTAAAAAAATGAAACACACTAGTGAGTTGGGATAATCCAATAAACAGAGCAGTTGTTGGGCCATAATTGTTAAAAGAAATGGAAGATCAGATGGCAAAGATAAAGTAGAATTTGAAGGCTTCCTAGGATAGGAAAAAAAGTTTTGCAGACATGGACAAAGTTTTCAGATATTTTAAAGTGGGAGAACATGTGTTTTTGAAAGTGAAGGCAAATATAAGTTCACTAAGATTAGGAAGCTTCCCAAAGTTGGCAGCAAAATATTGTGGGCCTTTTGAAATATTAGAAAAGATAGGGCGAATTGCGTAGATGTTAGCTTTGTCTGCATCCATGAGAGTGAATAATGTATTTCATGTGTCATTGTTAAATAAATATGTGCCTGATCCTAACGACGTAATTGATTGGAATGTGATCCAGGTGGAGCACGAAGGGGATGTCCAGGTGGAACCAATACACATCCTGGACCGAAAAGTCAAAGTGCTCAGGAAAAAATCCATAGGGCTGGTAAAGGTTCAATGGACTTGCTACAGTCTTGAATATGATACATGGGAGCACGAAGAAAACATTCGGGCATAACACCCACAAATATTTTACAGTTTTGAAGAAACATAATGCAAGACTCGATTTTGAGCAGCTAAAATTCTGAAACCACATCTCATAGTCTTGTCTAAATGCGTTGGGGACCTTGATAAAAGAATGGCTCATTACTTGGGTTAGCCTTGATAAATGGATGGTACATACCTTGGGTTAACTATGATAAATGAATGGTGCCTTCCTTGGGTCGACGAGTTGATAAGAACATGAGATTTTGGTTGGAACTATTGCTGGAATTGTTAAATTGTAGAATTTTATTTCTAAGTATTGTGATATAAACTTGCATATATGTATATCAGGATAGAGTGCATCGAGGATGATGCACAATTGTAGGGGAGGCGGAATGTAACATCCCCACTATAATCCCCAATTTAATTAATGCTTATGTAGATATAATGTGTCGCTACTGCCAAAGCGATGTTGCTAAGGGGAAATGGACAAGATATGGGGGATGAATTAATCCACAAGGGGGGGGGAGGAGTGTCTAGGATAATAGCCAAGAGGGGTCTAAGGGGGGAAATTACCCATGTTTATTGATTTATCCCATTTTCCTAAATCTGCTAT
>SNQJ01S0004862.1:123881-140739 GCA_010110895.2 Picea sitchensis | reverse complement strand
ATAATTGACTAAAATATTCGCCAAAAACTTATATATACATTTTATATTATTGATAAAATAGCCTTCAATTTTTCTTATGTATCATGGGGATTCGCCCATTTATTATACATATAAATTTAGGGGGGGTTCTTAAAATCACCCCTGTCCCAAAGCCAATCATTGAATACATGTAAGAGGGTGGGTGTGAGTGGTCACATCCCAAATTTATTGGGCATGTGGGGGTTGAGTACAATCATCTTGGGGAAGAGTGTGAGTCAAGAAAGGAAATCCAAAGATAAGAAATTTGTATGGGTTGGGTGACAACAGTTTTTTTTTAGCGAGTCAAGTTTGGTGCATGAGAACCAATGGGGAGAGCAAGAAATAGAGCTTGAAGCCGATGCAACGATGGAGGGATAATTCTAGAGAAAGTGGGAGCATAACTGGAGTGAATTGGAGTTGGAAAAATGAAGATCCAGGTTATCAGGCCTGATGAGTGAACTTTTGGTGATTTGCACTAAAACAACAAGTGTTTGTTGTTGGTTTGACGATAGTTTTCCTATCAACAATTTCCTTTTGAGTTCCCAGCTGAGAGATTCCTAGTTTCTTGTGCCAGTGAGACCTTGATAAATGGATGGCTCATTCCTTGGGTTAGCCTTGATAAACATATATTAAATCCTTTGGGTTAACCCAGATAAACAAATTGTACATTCCTTGGGTTGGACAGGTCAAGAGGAAGAGAGCTAGTGGAAAATCGGGATAGCTGTAGGAAAATATTAGTTGGGTTGAGAGTTTTATGAGATGTGAGTGGAATGTGAGAGACCACCCTATTTTGTGGATTTATAGCCTTAGCTCAGGGGTGACTGGCTGTTGATATTTGGAACAATCAGTCTATGGTTGGGTGGAACGTTCGTCCCAAGAAGCTAGTTGTACAACTATTGTGAAAATATAAGTGTTTTATCTTGTTGTCATGTTAAATTATGCATATAATTCCTGTGCATGAACTCTATGTATTTGGAAGTGATTTACGTGCTGCTGTAATAAGTTGTTTAACTGCATTTCATGTTGATTATTAGCATGTTGTGGATACATCTATTTTTGGTAGTAGACAATAGCTAAATCTGTTTTAATTCATAGTTACAAGCTACAAGAAAACAATTAACTATAAATGAATTAATTTAGTTAGCATGAATTTTGTTTTTAAGAGTATTCCACACCGTAATGTCACTCAGACAGGCCGGGGGATGCTACACTCATGGAAGAAACAAGTAGTCTCCTCTTAGACCAACAAACCCAACTTGAAGTTTGCATTGTCTAAAGCATTGTTGCACGTTTTTGCATGATCCATTTGTATAATTTATCATGGAATTGGAGCTATTAGGGTTTACTAATACCCTAATAGTATATGAGAAATGCGAGAATGAAATTGTAGAGATATCTCTTGGGCTTAGAAAAAAGTTGTAATGGTAGAGGATAAGAAGCCTCTGCTGCCTTAACACACTTTGAAATAAGAAACACCTACAAATTGCCTCTGTTGTGATGCCCTAGTTGTGTTGGTGGATGTCATAGATGTTTTGATGTGTTGTTCTAGAATCCCATTGATCACTTTATGGTCGCATTTGTTGAACAAATGCAAAAGAGAAAATAAATGAAGTGAACATTAGCAAAATGGTGTAGTTTCTGGGCATTTATAGGCACATTGGAAAGTCAAACTCGATCAACACGATTTTGACTCACCCCCAAGTCATTTCAATTTTTTTGAATCACATGTTGAACCAAATTTGTAAGTATCCGAGTTTGACTCACAAGTTTGCTAATGAAGGTTCAAAACCTTGTAAGCAGAGAGCCTTAATTATGCATATGAGTTGGTAGTATTATATGACCCAAGGTTAAAGTGAGTATGAATGTAAAGTAAGTTAAACCCTAAAACACACAGAACCTTAATGAGTTCATTGAGTTGATAGTCATGTTACAAGTGGACTTTAGTGTAATTCTTCTAACACGTAAAATATATTTTTCTCTTTTTTTCATTGATGCTTTATATGGAATTTGTCAACTTTCATTGACTTATAGTCAAGGGTTTTTTGTTTGTTCTCTTATATTTTTTTTGCACTTTGTATTGACCATACAAATATATACACAAATATCACTATGTGGGGTATTCATCATACATTGACCATATACAATCCACTTTATGACAACATCAAGGTTCTCTAATCCATGTTAGTGATGTATCACACATTAAAGTTTCCTCTTTGAGCTCCCTTGCAATGATCTAGTCGTGTGATTTTGGTTTCCCATTTGATGTTTGGTGCCATGTTATAGTTTCCCTTTAGCCTAGACTTTGGTCTTTGTCCTACTTGGTTACATGTTTGACTATGGTGAACACTTTCACCAACCCATTTGGGCCACTCGCTTATTAATTGGATCTCTCTTAAGCCTCGTGTACTAGTTGAAGAGCCCATCTTGGGTCCCTAAACATCCTCAATCCACTAAGGCATGCTCTTTGAGGTGTTTACTTAATCAAACTTTTATTTGCGTTGAGTGTTTTTGGTATGTGTTGTACATTACTACTTTATTTGTTTATAATGCCTATGTGACCCATGGTTTGCACTTTCTAATGATACAAAACATTGTTTTTCAATTAGTTACTTGCAATGTAGCTTTTTCCCTTATGGTGAACAAGGTCAAAACCCGTGAGTTGAATTTTATGGGGAGAATACACACAAATGTTCGTTATGCCCCTCAAACATTCCCCAATATTTGTGTCACTCCCTTCCAATTTCAAGGGTCTCTAATCTCTCTTTCTCATACATTGAGAATTTCTTATATTTTATAGCCAACACATGATCTAGAAATCTCCTTCCACCTTCCATACTCTTGGGCTTTCTAGGATTTGTTTCTTCAATGAACTCTTTGCCTCTTTATATGTTTCTAAAGTTATCACTTCCCTCTCCATTTGGTTCAGATCTTCCTTTATTGCATTGGTTGGTCTGATTATGGTGTTTATCTCAATCCCTAGTTCATATTTGATCATCCGACATCTCCATCACAAAGGGATATTCAACACAACTTTATGGGCAAGGAGGTAACCTTCTCAAAGAACGTTAGATGGTCATATATTCTTGCATATTATTGTTTTATCCTTATTTCTATGTGTTCTTGATTATGTTATTGTTTCATTATAATTGGAGATAGAATTTACTAGTTTTGTTTTTGTTGGAGGAGAACTAACTTTATAAGGATGTATAATAGGTTCATTACCCTTCCTTGTTGTCCATTTTTTGTTTTGTTCCTTTAAACACAAATAACTTTTTGTAGATTAAAGTAGATGAGGATAGTTTAGCCTCACACATAGTTAAGGTTTCACCCACCTAACAAGTAAACCAACATAGATCCATGTTAACTCTAGATCTATTAAGCATCAAGAGGGATAAAAAATAAATTGAGATGCAAATCTCTTGATGCTTAAAATATTTCAAGTTAAGATGGATTTGCACTAATGTGTGTATATATCCATGTTAAGTCTAGATCTATTAATCATCAAGAGGGTTCAAAAATAAATTGAGATGCAAATATATTGATGCTTAAAATATTTTGAGTTAAGATGGATTTGCGTTGTTGTATATATTTATATTAATTAATGCTTGGTATTCTTATCTTAAATTTTTTGTTTTACATTATGATTTTTTTTTTCTATATTTTGAATTATATGCATGGATGTTATACATCTAATCCATACCAAGTATTTTTTTTTATTTTTTATTTTTTATTTTTTTTATTAAATGTTATATTGATTTGACTTATACTGCATGTCATGTCAGCATTAGGCAAAACATTATGTACATCTCCCTTATACTAGGTTGTAGAATGCAACTCACTTCTCTCATTCCAATAAACTTGGGGATCCCTTCTTAGTTGCTTGATCACCAAAGGATTTGGGTTAATCAATCTAATGCTTGTTTCCATTGCAAGTATTGGGTTAAAGGGTTAACTATATTGCATCTATTGTTATCTCTCATTCATTTGTACCTTTGCACAAGTGGTTTATTATATCACCAAAGACAAATAAGTAAAATGAGCCAAATTGACTTCCTTGGTTTGGTACTTTCTCCAATTGTTTCTCTCAATGAAAATTAATCTAATCAAACTCTCACATAAACAAAAATAATTAATTGTAAGTAAATTAGACAATTGATCTATCAATTAAATCAATGGTCTACCTCTTCCTTACCTTCTCTCCTCATCCCAATTTCCCTTCAAAAATGAGTGGGCAGCTACAAGTACCTTCCTATCACTCTTAGCTTTGATTTCCCTCTTGGTGGTAGTGTGGTACTTAACGCTAACCATCACACTACACCTATTATGGTTTGAATCTAGGTCATTAATTTGTCAATGCTTCATCTCAACCATTAGATTGCAATTGACTGACTACAATAAAGGTTTTTTACATTATTCATTTTTTTATATCATAAAAAAGAGATAAATATAAATCAAAGCATATAAGTTCTTCCTAGCACTCTTAGCTTTGATTTTCCTCTTGGTGGTAGTGTGGTACTTAACTCTAACTATCACACTTCACCTGTTGTGGTTTGAACCTAGGTCATTAATGTGTCGATGCTTCATCTCAACCACTAGAATGCAATCGACTGACTACACAAAGAAAGGTTTTTACATTGTTCATTTTTTTATTTCATAAAAAAGAGATAAGTAGAAATCAAGGCATATAATTTCTAAATGTCTCAAGCCTCTGTGTCGACCCCGTCATTAGGAGAAATTTTGTTGAGTAAGAATAATCCATCTTACTTACATAAATATGGATTATTAATGTGCCTAAGGGGTTAGCTCAACATGTTGTCACTATTGTTGCTAGGCATTTGGCTAGTTCCATGTCCACAGGTGCTGGATTATAATTCACCTAGGTGAGGTGCATTACTCTACGTCAATGGGTTTACTAGGGATGCCATCCACAAATGTGGGAAAACATCTCTTGGGTTTCTCCAAGATGTGCAATTTATTATTAACTAGAAACTCATTATTTTTGTTATGAGAGTTATTTCTTATAAGGTGGATCATCAGATCCCAACTATCATCAAGTTTTAGACCATCATCTCTATTCAAATTATTTGAATCCTCTCAATCTCCAATCCTTCCCTTATCTTCCTTCTCATGTAGTGAACCTTATTTGCAATAACCTTGGCATTCTCAATACAAATTTAGTGTTCAATGAAGGCACATTTCTATATCTAGTTGTGCATAATGTCTGAACAATGTTCTTTTAGTCTGACCTAATTGAGCATTTGTTGTAATCTACGGAAACGTAGGGGAGTGTTACCAGTAGTTCAGTACATAATCAAGCATAGATTCACATATACTTACATACATATCGAGACATACACAAAGTAGTGGAAGCCTAAATAACAACCTTTAATAATTAGATAGATTATTCAATACAACACAATATATTCCTGCTTCTTTGATACATACTTGTCTATTTATACCTACATATTTAGTTAACGGGAAGTTGTAACTACTTAACTGCGTGGGTCGACCGGTTAACAAAACTCTCGATCGACTTATGCTTTCGACTTTGAAAGTCGACCGACTAACTCTTAGTCAATTGTCAGGTCTAGTCGATAGAGTTGAATATCCCCTACAACATGTCCCCCCACCTCAATTTGTTTCTCGTCCTAAGCAAGAGGGGGGTAAAACAAAAGTTTCTTTTACATTGATTGCTTACAAATAGAAATGATAGAAGGAGATAAAGAAGAGGAATTGTAGCCAAATTGTTTTGGTGCTTGATGAAATCTAGATTTGGTCGACCATCCTTTAGTGTCTCTGTCTACTTCCTTGAGTGCCCGAATTTGGCATCATCCCTGTTTTTGAGTCCACATTCAACTTTTCTTCCAGTAGAAATATGTTACTTGAAACGATATTTTGACATTTTCTTTCTTTGCTTTGTCCAAGTAACCTGAACTGGACTGTGATTTTCAATCTTAGAGATGATTCTCGAGTGCTCCGATCGTATTGAGAATTAAGTGGATGAAACCACAAGGGGCACTCCTTCCTTCATGCATAGATGAATATCTTCTTTTGACGTCTCTAACCATGATGGTTGAACAACTTCTGCATTCTAAGGATCTGGTTCATGAGGGTCATCATCTACTATGCTTAACGACCCCATGGTAAATGTTTAAAAACTTAACTACGTGCATAATGGTTTTTTCACTTTCCACTAGCTCGGATATATAGAGTCTGGTTTTGTGATAATGAAGGCAACTAATAGGGTAGTATGATGCTTCACACATGACTTATTCTTCAGTGACATAGAACTGCAGGGTTAGTGATGGTTGTTTTCCTTTGTTGCTGAGTCAACTATTGGTGATATGATATCTACTGCGTTGTTGTATACTGACAAAATATTTATGGTCTTAATGAGAGATAATGTTTTTCCTCACCTATTGATCCATGGATGTACATGTCTTAACCATGAATTTTGAAGGGATGGAGGACTTGTGTGAGGAGACATCTATTGCAATGTTGAACTAGCACTCGTGTGAGGCCCGCCGGGTGTAAAAAATGTCGGCTTCCAATTGATTGTTGTACATGTCGAGTCGATCCGAATTTATGTTAGTGGCTTCACAACAGTCTTCTCCATCGCATTGAGCATTAATGTTTTTGTCATGTTCGTTGGTCCTTTCCTGTCGCGTCTTAAATGTACTGTCCTTCTTGGATTCATAATTTTCTTGGTCATTTTTTTCTCTTGCTCGATAGACTAAGTCTCCTCTATTTATCTGTTGTCGATACAAGGTTCGATCGATTGCTTCTTTTATATCGTTGGGTTTCCTCTTGTCAGTTCTTCTTAGTTGATGTTCTTGATAATTACTTTGGTCGTCTGTTTTTATTTTAGTCCCCTCTATGATGGCTTTGCTCGCTTGATCTTGATCCACTTCAATCAATTGACTACCGCTTGATGAGGATTTATTGTAAGTCTAGAGGTGAAGTCATGTGTCGATCTCTTCTTCATCCACTTTCTCCATGGATTAACCATGGGATTATTTCTCTCTACATTCTACTTTTCCTTTACTTATTTCTTCCAAGATTTGGAACTTCTTTAATACTTTACTTTTCCTATAATAGTTTTTTGCACCTAAATTTTATACCTGAATTATTTGTAATTGACTTTTAGTTTAAAAAAAATATTTAGTACTTGATACTATTATTAATATACACTTATATACTTCGACTTCGAACGAGCTATTATATTTCCAGTTCTAGTCGATCCATGTTGGCATTATTTTCTACAGACTTTGCCAACAAGGTTCCTTATTTCTATGTATTATACTTCTTTAATTGAGCACCATTAATTAGTTTTTTAAATGGATGCCCCAACAAAGTTCGAAATTGAATTGCGCCTGTCGATCGAATATCTGGTATAACATAAGGACCATGCCACGTTGTCTCTAAATTCCCTAGTTTTCCTTTGATTCAATTGTCGTATAGTAGAACTAGGTCTCCATTTTTTATCTCCTTTTTTAGGTATCGATCATGCCATGCTTTTTGTTTTTGTTTTTGAATTTCTTGGTGGTGCATTGCTATTAATATTCCTTCTTCCATTTTATTCAATTGGTAAGGATGATCCTGCCTGCTTTTGTCTTGGTCGAATTTAGCAACAACTGCTACTCTGTTTGAGTTGGCCCAAAAGTGAAGTGATATCACAACTTCTTTTCCATAGACAAGTTTAAAGGGAGTTTTTCCAATCGATCACTTATAAGAAGATATGTATGCCCATAAGAATTCAGGATTTTTGTCATCCCAACCGTTCTTGTTGATGCCATAGATTTAAGTGAGTCCTTTATGTAGTGTCTTATTAAATTCTTCCACCACAACATTTGTTTGGGGATGGTATGTTGTTGTTCGTCTGTGATCAATGATAAATTTCTTGAGTAGGAATTGGATCGTCTCGTTTACAAAATGTGTCCCTTGGTCATTGATTAGGGTTAGTGGACATCCAAATCTTGTGATTATGTTCTCATAAATAAATTTCTCTGCGACCTCTTTAGTGCATGTTTTGACTAGTTCTGCTTCCGCCCACTTAGTCACATATTCAACTGCAGTGATAATATATTTACCGCCTATTATCTTTGCTCTTTGAGGAAATGGATCGACAAAGTCGATGGCCCATATCTCAAATGGTTGATTAGGATTGACCAATTGTAATTGCATTTCATTCTTCCATAGAGGTCGACCCATTCTTGACAGCTATCACATTTCTTGACCTATTCTCGACAATATTTATGTAAATTTGGCCACCATAGACCCTCCTGAAGTATCTTCCGCACTGTCATGTCGTCCTGAAAGTGGCCCCCAACTTGTCCTACATGTGCCTCATTGATAATATATCTCTTTCATGTTCTAGAGCCCATCTCCTTAGAACGTTATCAGGTCCCATTTTGTATAAATATCCGTTTATGATTGTGAATGGTGTTGCTTTTAGAGCTACCACTTTCTTTTTATTTGCTGAGAGATCATCATGAGCCTTTCCCTCCTCAAAGAAGTTTTCTATTTCTTCCAGATATTTTGGTGCTGCTTCAAAAAAAAATAGTTGTGTGTTTGGAAGATCATCCTCTATGTCGGTTGGGTCCTCCCCAATCTCGAGTCAGGATAAATGGTTGGGTGGAAGACTTAAAATCCAAATAGAATAAAAATGTATTTATAAAATATAATTATTCTTTTTTCATGTTACGTTTAGAATGCAAATTGTCTATATATACACGTAATTGGGTGAAATTACGTCTCTTTCTACAAAAGAGTGTGACTTTACATTTTAATTATCTTAAATGTAATATATATATGTGTGTGTGTGTGTGTGTGTGTGTGTGTATTACAAGTCATCCCTCCTTGAAAATCTTTGTCCTCGAAGCATGGGCAGGGACGAATATTTATATCTAAACACCTCATCTTCCCAAGTAGCTTCATATTCAGGTAGGTTCTTCCATTTGATCAGATACTCATTAATTCTTCTAGAACGTAGGAATTTGGTTCGTACTTTGAGGATGCCTTCAAGAATTAAAATTAACCTTCCTTATTCATCTAAAATAGGAAACTTTGTTTGTATATGGATAACAAGACCTAGTTTTTTCAAGCAAGAAACATGAAAAACGTCATGAAATTTCCCTTTATTTGGAATATCGAGGGTGTAAGCCACGCATCCAAATCTCTCTCGAAATTGGTACAATCCATAAAAATTAGGAGCTAGTTTGTGTTTCTTGTAATTTTTAAGAGAAATCTACTTGGAAGGCTGCATTCGAACAAATACCCAATCGTCTGTTGTAAATTCTTTGTCGGTTATTCTTTTTCCATCTTGTTGTTTCATTTTTTCCTTGCTTGTTCGAGGTGAAATTTAAGAGTGCGTAGAAATTCATCCAACTTGGCTAGATATTCTTTCATGACATGAACCTTAGAATTGATAACATACTCCTTAATAGAGGGAGGAAGATAACCATACAATGCTTCAAACATGGACATATTTGCTGAGGTATGATATGTACTATTGTACCACCATTCTGCGAGATGTAGCCAATTGATCCATTGTGTCTGACGATCATTCACAAAATTCCTTAGATACCATTCGAGGCCTTTATTAACCACATTAGTCTAGCAATCTATTAGGGGATCCACTCATGGTTAAGGATGTCCCCACCTGAAAAAATAGTTCCTTCCAAAAATTGCTAGTAAACTTGGGATCCCTATTGCTTACGATAACTTTGGGAAACCCATGAGGTGTAAAAATAATTTTAACATAGCTATCAATGAATTGGATAGCCTTGGTCTTTGAAGAGATCCTGACAATGTGGGCATATTTTCTTAATTGATCGATGATTAAAATATAATCTCTTTTCCTTCAGAGGTAGGAAGACCAGTAATAAAGTCCATAGATATTTCAGACCATTTTTTGATTGGGATATGAAGGGGTTGTAGGAGACCCGGAGGAGCAATAGTTTCAAACTTTTGTCATTGAAAGGTGTTGCATTCGGCCACATATTTTTGTATGTCGGATCACATACCTTTCCAGAAGAAGGACTAGCGTATTTTGTAGTAAGTTTTGAAAAACACCACATGGCTTTTTGATGGAGAATCATGATTTTCTTTCAAAACTTGGAGTTTGAACTTGGAAGAGGTGGGAAAAAATATCTATTGTTTGTACCACAATATGTCATTCTCCCAAGTGAATTTAGGATTTGCAGTTGGGTTGCTTTCGACTTCTTCTATTAGCCTTCTTATTTCTGTATTTTTGATATACTCAATTTGAACTTCTGAGATCCATTCGGGAATGATGATGGAAATAGAGCATAGAGTAGCATTATTATCAAGTTTCCTTGATAACCCATCCACAACCAAATTATCCTTCCCTTTTTATAAAGAATATCAAAATCAAAGACCTGGATTTTGTTCACCCATTTTTCCCACTCTGATGAAATATTTTCCCGAGTTAAAAAATACTTCAAGCTATTGTGGTCCATTTTCACGAGAAATTTCGTTCCCAACAAGTATTGTTTCCACTTAACTAAAGCATGCATAATTGCCAATATTTTTTTGTCATATGTTAATTTTGTTTTCTCCCTTGATTTGAATTTTCAACTTTCAAATGCGATGGGATGATTATCTTGCATAAGTATGACACCTAATCCAATTCTTGAAGCATCACATTCAAGGGAAAATGATTTGGATAAATTAGGTGCGAAAAAAACCACAGTGGATGTCATTAAGAGCTTCAACCTTCTAAAACATGCTTCAACTTCATTGTTCAACTTAAATGCATCTTTCTTCAATAATGATGTTAATGGGGCCAAAATTTGTGCATAGTTTCGAACAAACCTTCTGTAGTACCCTGTAAGACCCAGGAATCCTCGTAACGATGTGATTGATTTGGGGCTAGGCCACTTAGTAACTACCAAAATTTTATTCGGATCAACCTTGATTCTTGTGTCTGACACAACATGCCCCAAAAATACTATCTCTTTTTGTCCAAAACTGCATTTGGATTTGTTAGTGTAGAACTTGTTCTCTTGAAGGATTTTTAATATTGTCTCAATGTGCTTGAGGTGTGAGTTCCATTTCTTTCTATAAACAAGGATATCATCAAAAAAGAAAAGTACAAAATTTCGTAGGTACAAACAGAATAAATCATTCATTACTGCTTGGAAGGTAGTGGGAGGATTGGATAGATCGAAAGGCATGACTCATAATTCGTACAACCCTTCATGGGTACAAAAAGCAGTTTTGGGAACGTCTTCCTCTCGAATTCTTATTTGGTAATAACCTAAGTTCAGGTCTAGCTTGGAGAAATATTTAGCACCATGGAGCTCATCTAGTAACTCATCCACAATTGGAATTGGAAATTTATCCTTTATTGTAATTTTTTTTAGTTCCCGATAATCAATACAGAGTCTATATGATCTGTCCTTTTTCAAACAAGTATGACCAGAGATGAGAAAGGACTCTTGCTTCTTGTAATAACACCATAACCAAATAATTCTTGAACCAAGTGCTCAGTTTCTGTCTTATGTTGGTGCAACTGTCTACAATATTTTTTTTCTAATTGGTGCATAAATGGGGATTAATTCTATGTTGTGATCTCTAGAACGAGCTGGAGGAAGCCCACGAGGAAGTTCCTAAAAAATGGTGTTATATTTTCCAATAATTTTGTAAAATTTGGGATCATCATTTTTGTCCTCGTTAGTAGTACTCTCTATTGCATAGCATTGCAATAAATAAGCCTTGACTCCATTTTTAATCATTTTTTCCATTCTATTGGACAATACTATTTGTGGGGCAGGACAATTAATTCCATGTAATTTGTACTTTTCCCAATTTTGATAAAAGCTTATAAATTTCTCTTGTAAGTTTAATCTAATAGTACCAAGTGTGTCTAGCCATTATGCCCCCAAGACAATATCTACCCCTTCGATTGGCATAGCATACATGGGGGATTTTAACTTGTAGTGACTCATGGATATTTCTACCTTGTGGCATTTCCCATCACATGATGTAGTCCTATTTCCTGGGATGGAGACTTGAAATTCAGAGGTAGGATGAATGAATATGTTTAATTGCCTTGCTATATTTGTAACTATAAAGTTATGTGAACTTCCACTATCAATGAGCACTGTTACTTTATTTTTCTTAACATAACCATAAACTTTCATAGTTTGGGGCTGAGAAATACCTGTCATTGCAACAACAAAGAGTTTCAGATTTGCGTTTTGATTCCCTAACTCATGGAGATTTCACGAGTCTTCATTAATTGTTTCTTCATCATATGAAGATATGTCCTCTATTTCTTCTTCATTGTCCCTATCACTCTTGTCTATTTCACAATGAAAAAAAATTGCGTCTTTGCACTTATGGCCTAGTTTCCAATTAGGTGCATTACATTTAAAACATTAGTCCTTAACCTATCTTGTCTCGTTTCTGGTGGTGGTGTCTTTTTGTGAGGGGGAATGTATTTGGAGCTAGAGTCTGCGAGTGAGTGCCATGCTGTCTTTTGATATACTTTAAGTTTCTTTTCAATGATTTTAGCTTTCTAGCGAGCTTACTCGATATCTTTAATGTCAAGTAGCTTGAGCTCATTTCAGATATTTTCCTTTAATCCTGATGAGGCTATTTGCAATAGCCAATCTTCTGATATATCACGTACACGAGTGGATAACACATGTAAATCCTGAAAAAATTCTTCCACTGTACCAGACTATTGTAATCGGGTGAATTTAGCAAAATCCCCTTTTTCTTCCATGTCGAGAAAACGTAGGAAGAAATTGTTTTTGAATATAACCCAATCTCTTGCTAGAGATTTGGATTTTTCTCTCCACCATAGGAACCAGTCATATGCAAAGTCCTTCATATGTATAGATGCGACATTAATTTTTTCTTCATCATAAAAAATATGGTAATACTTGAAGTACTGCTCGATTTTATTTACCTATCTTGTTGCTTCTCTTGCATCCAATCCATGGAATTATCAAACAATAATCTTCCTCTTGGACATGCCATTATTAGACGTCCTCATGTTATGCGAGTAATGTGATTGATGAGGCCCCCACTGGGAAGTTGATTTCCCTGGGATTCTACTCCTGTTTGCGATTGATTCAATCTCTAATCTCATGTCATGGTATTTTTTGTTTCATTATGCTAGTTCTTCGTTCAGTTTTTCAATTTTGGCATTGAACGAAGTATTTACTTGATTTATAAGGCCTGTGAAAAACTATTTAGAGTTTTCTCTTAGCTTCATTGTGGGTGAAGTGTTGTCCTCTGTCTTTTTCTCAGCTTCTCTCGACTTTCTCCTCATGTTTCTCATGTTGAGGTTATATTTTAATATATATTTAATACTTTAATATTAAATATAATGTATGGTATCAAATGGAAGAAAATCACGGAGGAAGGGGAATTAGGGTTTGGATGAAGCGAAAATCATGGAGGAGGGAAAAGGGATTCGTGGGGAGAGGAGGGTGAATTAATGGTGGTTGCATATGTGGACGAGAGTGGGAGAGGATTGGGGGTGAAATGATCAGGGGAGAAATGGGCGAATATAAGGTGAGTGGAGGGAAAATGGGAGAAAATGGAAAATAGAGGTCTTTGATGCAAGTCGCGAATGGGAAAAGTGGATGAGGGGAGGAATGCAGGGTTAGACAAGGGACGAGATGCGTGGAAGAACATGGGATTTTGGGAGTGGGACGCGGGATGGTGGAAGAGGGAGAGTGTGGGAGTGATGCGTGGGAGAGGGAGTGTGTGGGATAGTGTGGTATCTTGGAAGAGAAGACCAATGCCTGGAAGAGGGAGTGCGTGGGACAACATAGGAGTGGGAGAGGGGCTAATGGAGGCCAAAGGTTTGGAGGATGTGAGGAAAAGGAACACTTTGATGCCAATCGGAAGATTCAAAAGCCAAATACAATAAAAATGTATTTATAAAATATAAATTATTCTTTTTTCATGTTACGTTTAGAATAAAAATTGTCTATATATACACGTAATTGGGTAAAGTCGCGTCTCTTTCTACAAAAGAGCACGACTTTACATTTTAATTAGTTTAAATGTAATATATATTACATCAAGTTTGGCGTTCTTTTTTCTGGGTCGGAAAATTATATTGAACTCGAATTATTGGAATAGTAATAACCAACGACATATTTTTCCTTAATGAACAAGTTTATTGACCAAATATTTTAATGCGTGATTATCTGTAAAGAATGTGAATGGGTTCACTAGTAAGTAGTGTCAGAATTTCTGCAAAGCAAATATCATCGACAAGGATTCCCTTTCTGTGGTCAAGTAATTCCTTTATGCTTTATTCAACTTCTGTTTGGCATACACGTTTAGATGGTCAATTGCGTCGTCATGTGGTTGTGTAAGAACCGACCCAAAAACAACATTTGAAGCATCGACATAGACATGAAACCTTCTCGACCAGTCGGAGAATTTTAGTATGGGGGCTTCGACCAGTTTCATCTTTAAAATTTCGAATGACTCCTGACAGTATTGACTCCATCTAAACTCAATTTCTCTCTGAAGTAGCTCATCCATTGGGAAAGTGATATCTGAATAATGACATATAAATTTTCGATAATACCTAATATGTCTAAGGAAGATTTTGATTTTTCTCTGATTTACAAGTGGCTTCAAGTCGAGGATGACTTTTATTTTTTCCAAGTCAATTTTTACACCATCCTTACATACCACATGGCCGAAGAGAAAGCCAATTGGTGTGGAAAATAGACACTTCTTAATATTGAGAGAAAATTGGATTTGTCTGCATCACTCCAAGATTA
The DNA here is from genome assembly GCA_010110895.2 of Picea sitchensis. Taxonomy (NCBI): domain Eukaryota; kingdom Viridiplantae; phylum Streptophyta; class Pinopsida; order Pinales; family Pinaceae; genus Picea; species Picea sitchensis. The sequence goes on along the minus strand of SNQJ01S0004862.1, from coordinate 125,938 downwards.
ATATGAGCCATTGTATGTGGTTTTTGAATAGGATGTATATAGTCCAATCGTCGAAGTAGACAACCATTGTCTTGTAGATGTATTCTTGAAATGGTTTTACTACTATTCTTGAAAATATTGTTGGGGAATTCTTTAGCCCAAATGGAATTACCCTATAGGTGAAGGAGCCAAATTCAGAGACAAATGTCATCTTCGGTTGATCTTATTTAGCTATAGGCATCTTATTGTATCCAGAAAATACTTCTGTGAGTGAGTAGCATTAATGATCTACAACTTCATTAATTATTTTGTCGGTGAATGGAGTGGGAGACAGATCTGCTAAAGTTTGTTTGTTGAGACCTTCGAATTCGACACAAATTCTTAACTTTTTAGGGTCGTGATTCTTTGGTTGAACCACCATAGGAATTGCCCATTCTACTTTTTCTATTGGATATATGATGCCTTCTAACAAAATTCCTTTGATTTTTTTCTGAATGATGGGATTGTATTTGTGAGATAATTTGTAAGGTCACTTTTTGAATGGCTTTGCTCCCAGAATGAATTCAATTTTCATTTCTCCCATTTCTTCTACAAGTCCTTTTAGATATTTATAGTCTCATGCAAATACATCTTGATATTATTTAAGTAAGTCAACTATGTCATCTGTCTCCTTCTCTGTCCAATAGTCGCCTACTCATGCCATTTTTGGTTGATCGTCATTTGATATATTGAACTCTTTTGAATTTAATTCAACATTCATTCACTCTGGTGGTTTTTCTTCTTCGATATGTCAATCCCCTTCTTCGATTTTGGTGAAGCTCACAAGAAAGTAGGGTTATGTTGACGGGCGTAAGTGACACACCGTCAACTGGAAGAATAGATCTGGGTCGGGGTTGTCCTAATAACCCAAGCCGTTTGGTGTAATCTATTCTGATGGGTTTAACGGTTTCGTTAGCCAACTAGGGTCCTAAAACTAAGAAAATAGATAAACTAACTAATGCTAAAACTATAATAATATATAAAATTTAATCTAATTATTTACAAATATATTCAACAGAAAGATAAATATGAACATGTCATTATGTACAAAGTAATTACAGACTGCAAGTGTTAATGGATACCTTGCTAAATCAATGTTCGGTAATCATTCTCAAAAGTAGATAAAGAAAGCACATGTTTTTGTATTTTTTGTTTTGTAATCATATATCTAAGAATTATAAATAAAACATGATTTGAAACAAAGATAGAGTTATGGTCAAAGTCGATCAAAGTCTGTTCTGTTTCACTAATAAATAAAATGACAAAAAACTAGAAGCAAATAAAGCTAACATGTTATTAGTCTCTTAATGTGTCTATGCCTCTGTGCAATCCAAAACTCCAGCTGTGCCGCCTGTGAAAGAAATCTGCAACATGCTCGTACTAATGTCTCCTGAATAAATTCAAGGTGTCTATTGACCGCTAGGATATAAGAACATAATAGTAGACATGTATGGTCCAATGATCTTATAATTATGAATGATTACAGTAACAAAAATCTTAATGTAAAGCATTCATTTCTTCAACCAACTAAACATTAGGCATAAATCATGATATTAAAATTGATATAATGATCACAGTGATAATTTATGAAACAACAAATTATAGACAACGTTTAAAACACTGAATAAAATGGAACATCATATGTCATTGAGGCTAAAGCTATGCAACATATTAATATTCCAAAATATACGAGACAAAACATAAATGAGACAACTTCAAATTGGTCTAAAGCCGAAATGAAAAAGGCTGGTCCATTAAGTTCTGAAGATCATTTGTCCATAATCTGTTCCAAGAAAAGATGTCCCTTACTTACAAAATGAACAGTATTTAAAGTGACTTGAGATCACAATCTCCTCTCTCACAGGATAAAGTAGGATCTCATAAAATAAAAAATATTGCAAAAATAGTGGGCTAGGAGCCACTTATAACAGAGTTGGTTTTAATCAAAGATAGATAAAAGTTTTTACAAAACAAATAGAAAAGAAACTACTAATCATTCAGATGCATAATCAAATATGTTTCCTCCAGATGATCAAGAA
>SNQJ01S0004862.1:89691-102016 GCA_010110895.2 Picea sitchensis | reverse complement strand
TGACATTTGATACCCTTTCTGGCCCAAATATCACCTTGGAATTAGTCTTTGCATATTGATCTAAAATATCAAAACTTTTCCCAAATAACAATCTTAGTTCCTTTGTTGTCCTCTTGTATCCCGAGTATTATATGCTACCACAATTTTTAAGTACATTGGTTCCCTATTACTAAAAGTGAGTTTAAATGTCCAACAATTTTTTTATTTTGCATGTGGCGTTCATTTTGCATGTAGATTTGAGACTAATATATATTTTGACTCAATAAATTTTCTTTTGGAGTTGATTAATTTGGGATATTTGAATGAAGGTGTTTAACTAAGCAGCTTCATAGCATTATATCTATATTGTAGATCATCCGACTCCTTACAACTCCTAAGGAAAAAAAATAAAGTTCCATTCCTTGTGAACCAATACAAACATAGAAAAGAGTAATCATAGATTTGGCTTATTGGGCTGATATGAACGTTGGTTCTTGCCTTATTGCTGTAGCTGATCCTTCAACTTTGAAATCTGTGAATCACATTGAATATAAGCTTCCATACAAGCTATGTCAAGGCTGCTTTTCAAGTTTTGTTGATGGATTCATTTCACAGTTCTAGAGACAAAGTTGTTTCAGTCTAAATTATATTTCTCTTGTACAAAATAAACTTCTCTTTGAGTTGTGTAATCTCAGGGTTTACTTGAGAAATCAGAGCCTAAATACTAGCAATTTCAGTCCTCAAAAATCTTGTGTTAAGATCTGCTCTGGCCCTCTTTGCTGCAGATTAGGATAGTACTCCTTATTGCATGGATATTTGACTTTCATATTGTTGTTCAAGCTTGTCTGATGGAAAATTTATACTCTGTAGAAATTCCATCCTTCACAACAAAACCACATTCTTCCTCCAATGCCGTTGCAAGTCTTCACAAGGTTGTCTTTGGGTAACATTTCAAGACTAGCTAGGCTCCAAATACATGTCCTCAAGCTACAAGTTCCAATCTACTGAAAATCATCATGACAACAAGGCTTGTATTGCTGGAAAGTATATCTCAAGATGCTCATGCATTTTGAGGGGTAACACGCTGGATGGCACTGAAAGAGAGTCTAGTTCAAGTTTTGTTGCACAACACTAGATTGTCAAATCGTCTTTCTTTTTTCATAAACACGAGATGGTGAAACATGCCTTTTGGAGTTGCAACATGGCCTAGATTAGATCGTGATTGAGTACTCTATGTTATTTTTGCACTGACATCAATCAAAAGAAGCATTTTATAGGGAGAATTGGATGTTGAAACTTCATGGTAGTGAGACTTTGAATAACATTCAATTTATGGGTCTTTCATTCCTATGGAGGAGATGCAGGAATTTTTTTATCAAGTATTAGAAATGGACATGGTCTACTACAAGACCTTCTTGTACACTCCCGAAGGGGGCTATCATAACTGTTGTTGATACCTTCTAGATTTGAAATTTCTCCTTTACTGCTATCATACTATTATTCATATACATGTAGTTGCAAATTGGGTTTTCATCCTGTAGTAAAAGGCTGAATCTTTAGCATAGGAATGATGTGATATGCAACATCATAGTCTATAAAAAATTTAATGCTTTTAGCTTTGAACTCTTCTCTTTCCATTGGACACAAATCTGCTAACCCTCCTGATAGATATAAGGTACACTCAAAAAACAATTCAGGGACTTCTTATTCTTATTCCTATAGGTATAGATATAGCTAAACATTTCTTATTCTTATTCATATAGATATAGGTAAACATTTCTTATTCTTATCCCTTTTTCATCAAACTTCAAATAATTTTAGGTAAACTTTTCTTATTCTTATCAATTTAATTTGGTAAACATTTCTTCTTCTTATCATATATATCATGTTTATTTTAGGTTTATGGATAAAGGAAAAACTCCCAATAGATATCTCTAAGAATTTGGAATTATACTATATAGAATATACATTTATGTTTATGGCTAAAGCTACAACTCCTTTACAGTACTCTGTAATACTTGACTGATAAGCAGGTGACAATTTACTTTCAAACTTGTCAATCAATTCAAACATTAGAATGCTGAAAAGCAACGAAATGTAGATCTTTCATTTTTTGAAATGAACAAGATAAAGTTATCTTGTTGGTTACATGAGGAGAAATTTGGGAGAAAGTATTAGAGTAGCTTCGTTCAAATTGAATATTCTCAATCAATTCAAACATTGTAATGTTGAAGTGCTAAACTTAAATGATCTTTCATTTTTTGAAATGAACAAGATAAAGTTATCTTGTTGGTTACATGAGGAGAAATTTGGGAGAAAGTATTAGGGTAGCTTCGTTCAAATTGAATATCTATACTTGGTAGGAATTTTACTAATTTTATATTATTTCTCTTGGTGTGTTTCACTTTTTGGCTTCTAGATCAATTTGAAATTTCAATTGTGGAATATTTATTGAGATGCCAAACGCCAATCGTGGGAAGAAAAGATCAAGACAAAATGATCTATCATCATATTTTCAAAGACCTAAATCCAAGGATCCACATTCTCTCATGCTTCGAGCTCTTTTGAGCAACCTATCACTAAAGAGATCTCAACTCTTGTGAGAATGCATCTAATATCCAAATAATAGATAAGGGAATATGTACCTCTAGTGATCAAAGTGATATAAATGTATTTTCACCATAAATTAGAAGTACAAATGCTCTAAAATATTTCCTCATTGGAAAAGAACACAACCAATTCACCAAAAAGACAAAGGGCCAATGGGACATAGGAGAGGCTTTCCAACCAGATTGGTCTCAAAATTTCCATTTATTGATCCATTACCTCCAAAAATGAGAAAGAGAAACCAAAAGGTATATATGCAATATATGTAGTTGGAAAACTTGGCACGCCAATGAAATAACAGATGAAGTTAGATACAATTGAGAAGCATGCAGGAAAGGTGTATGAAATAAAATTATAGATGGCGCAGGGAGAAATCTATTGTCGATGGAAATCTTTTGGAGGAATATCGGCATGTCAAATATGTTGATGAATATAATGAATATTTAATAAGAAAGCAAAACTCAAGGCAGGTGGAGGAACCATCACATCTCATTCGAAAAAGACGATGGAGAGAAATTTGTTATCCAAGACAATAATATTAAGAATCAGATTTAACATCTTATCTAAAGGGTGTCCTATGACAGATTATCCAGACTACATGAAATATCATCTTTTCTTCAAATGCCAAACTTTCCATCTCTCTGGTCTTTAAACGAGTGGTTGGGAATGGAAAATATCTAGCTCAAGCAGAAAAGGATGATATGAAAGAGAATATTGCAATTGCTAGGTTTGTGTCATTATCTTTGGATGAGGTTACAACTATTGATAACACTTCATGGATTTGTATTAGTATTTATATGGTTAATGACCATATTGGGCATTCCTATCTACCAATTCATAAAATGATGGAGAATTCCACAACTGAAAATATTTATGAACTTGTTAATAATAGCTTGAAGGAAAGTGGTATGGATCCTTTAATGATCACAAAAAGTTGGTATGTAAGGATGGGATGGAGCATAAGTAATGCAAGGACAAAGGAATGGCCTTGTGTTAGACTACAACTATCATCTTCACCGTATATGCTGAGTATTCATTGTATGGTTCTTATATGATGAATCTTGCATTTAAAATAGTAAGCAAGTTTCCACTCGTTTCAAAAGTTGAAGATCTTGTACGAGAATCTTATGCATATTTTTCTTGTAGTCCCAAATGATTTTTAGAGTTTAAAAAAATTACCGACGGTGTTACAAATGGAAACAATCTATTAAAGGATGTTGATACAAGATGGATCTCATTGAATGGACCAGCTCAAAGATTGTTTAGTGAGTACCAATACTTGGTAGGGGTGATGTATGAATATCTCTTCAGTGTAGATAAAGATCAATATCTTCTCTTTCGATTAAGTTTTAACTGATATAGAGACATTATGAACATTGGTTGGAATTCTTCCATGCTAGATGAAATGAATGTCCTTGTGAAAAATGTCTCAAAGTCGCACAAATTTTCTTGCATTTGTGTATATTGCAAAATACACAAATGAAAGAAAATTTGCATGCCTTTCATTAGATAATTTGTATATGATGCCATAGTCTTTCGTGAGGGTCCACGCTTTACAAATTGGACTACCATCATTGATATAGAAAATACTGAAATTATTTGAAGTTTGATGAAAAAGGGATACTATGTATGGAAGTGCTCTTTGGTGGTTCTCATTGTATTGATAAGACAAGATGAACCACCAAAGAGCTCCCTATGTCAAGAGACCTATTCGACAATGTTGTCATTTCAATGAGATTCAACTTGATAGAAATTGCAAAGCCATTGTCATCGGAGATAAGGGAACGATTCCCTCGAGATGAATCATTGGAGGCCATAAACTGTGGTGTACCTCGAATATTGGAACAATTTAAAATGTCAACTCATTTTAAACGTGACTTCGGCAAAATTAAATACTTTTAGTGGACCACTTTTGCAAGAAGGTCGAGATACATGGAGAACAAGGTGAAGGTATTTTGGATCAATCAAAATTGTTTCAACAGGGTTTCACACGCTTCGGCTAAGACAATGTGTGGAATCAATTTCACTCTTTGGAGAATTCTCTAGAATATGGTGAAATAACAAGATTATGGACTATTTCAGGATCTAGCCAATACTTACAGGAAAACATATCCAGATATTTCAAATTAGAGGATTTGTGTGAAACCATGATTTTGGGATCGCGGGAGGATGAGAGAATGTTTAGTGCACTATCATTTTTGAAGTCAAATATGAGGAATGATCTTGATAAACATATGGATATATGTTTAAGATTATATGTAACACAGCATGACATTTCCAATTTTCCATATGAAAAGGCACTCCAAATTTTCACATCATATTGTGATAGAAGGGGAGAGAAAACAATATAACAAGTTTCTAATGAACTTGATACGGAACATAATTCATTGGAGGCTCATAATGATAATCCATCCTGAGAGGGTCTTGTCCAGAGTGAAGAAAATGAGCACCAAGATGAGAACTCGGAAATTGATATACCACCGCAACATTTGATCTAATCCAAGATATATGAGGTGGTCTAGGGAACAATTTATTTTGGCATATGTGTTCCATTGGTGGTGCAAGAAATAGTGAATGGAATAAAACATATGATGTGATTCTTGTGATACGTTTTTTTCCTCTATTTTTGGAGTAGGTTGGACTTTATTTATCATAACAAGATTACCATATGCCAATTTGAGGATGCATTTCGGTAAAAATAGGTTCTATAATCTATATATTTTGTGTTTTTCATCGAACATTGAGCCATTTTTTATGCAAGTTATTTTAAGATTGTTTCTTTTATATTTAACTATTACATTGTCTCTTTCTGTAAAGGTGACAGAAATGAAGTTGGAATTTGATGAAGATAAGACCTATCTCTTCACATAGATAGTGTCCTATTATTAAAGGACCTCTGTTTAATTGAACCATGCAATTTTGGTTGACTTTACTATAACAGACATGGTCAAATGTAGTGAAGTCCATTTCTAGATTGAAACACATTTTTTAATTGCCCCATGTAACATGTAGTGAAATGTTGTGTGAAGGCCATTTGTTGATTGAAACACCTATTGTCAATTTTGGTGACTTTTCTATAACAGTGCACGTGAGTGAACTATAGAAGATATGGTGAAATGTTGTGTGAAAATGATGGTGTCAATTTTACTGATTTTACAACAGATGCAAAGAAATGTTTTGTGAAGTCCATTTCTAGATTGAAAAACTTGTTATTTGATTGGATTAGGTAGTAGATGTGGTGAAAGGCATCGCGCAGTCCATTTTTAGAGTGAAACACATTTTTTAATTGGGGCCTATGCAATTGCTTAATTGGCCTATGCAAATGCTTTTTGTCAATTTTGGTTAACTTTTTTGTAGCAAACATGGTGAAATGTTATGCAAGTCCATTTGTATATTGAAACACTTTGTTGTTTAATTGGCCCATGTAGAATATGTGGTGAAATGTTGTGATAAGTCCATTTGCAGATGGAAACACCTTTGTTTAATTGGCCTATGACTATTATTTATTTAACTATAACAAAGATAAAATCAAATGTTGGTTGACCTTTATTGTAGATGTAGTGAATGTTGATGTTGGGTGAAATGTTGGTTGACTTTATTGTAGTAGATGTAGTGAATGTTGATGTTGTGAAATAGCTTGGTCGACTTTTATTGTAGTAGATGTAGTGAATGTTGATGTTGGTTGACCTTATTGTAGCAGATGTAGTGAATGTTGACAATGTTGTGAACTCCATTTTGTAGATTGAAACACATTTTGCAATTGGCCTATACAAAATGGTCTTTGTCAATTTTGGTTGACTTTACTGTAGTAGATGTGGTGAAATGTTGTGTGAAGTCCATTTGTTTACCCAACACCACTCGCCAATATTTTACAAGAATTTATAATTCAGTGAAAGATTCGCCAATATTTTACAAGATTTAATAATTTAGTGAAATATTTGCCAATATTTTACAAGATTATATAATTGACTAAAATATTCGCCAAAAACTTATATATACATTTTATATTATTGATAAAATAGCCTTCAATTTTTCTTATGTATCATGGGGATTCGCCCATTTATTATACATATAAATTTAGGGGGGGTTCTTAAAATCACCCCTAATCTTGGTTGATCATATCACATTAGTTAGATTCAACAATGCATTCACTAATACACTTATGTTTGAAGAAGAAGAATATACTGCACATGATGTTCCATTACATTCTCTTGATGATATTCAAACCATGGTGAGTTTGACGTCCCAATATAAACAAATAGGAAAATGTTCAAATAAAGAGGTACTCAACCTCTCGTGGATTCACAAAAAGGTAGTTTACCCAAAAAAAGTCTCCAAGAAACAACATCGCAAAATAAAAAGATTTCAAAGGGTAATTCGAGTGGTGGTGGTGGTGATACAAATCTTCCTTAAGGAAAAATTAAAAGTCCCCATAAGCTTCAAGTAAAGAGAAAAAAGATAAAATTATCAGGGGGAAGAAGTGAAACAACTTATATCTGAAAATGATATAATCACTTGAGGACATGGACTTGGAGGTTGATATTGAAAACATTAATTTTTCCGATGAATAACATAAGCTACAATAAAGTCAACAAGTTGCACCTAAACTAGCCACACAAGAAGAAGATTTCTCAGAAGAAGAGTCAATTTCAATACAAAATGTTTTATTTGAAAAAAATTCCAGAAAGATAATTTTTGAAGGGTTTGACCCAGAGAATAAAAAGGGAAAATGCCATTTTGAGTATGATCTCAATAAATTACTCCCATCTGAAAATTGCTAAAATACATAATATAATAGAGGATGCTTTATATGTTTCAATTGATGATATGGAGGCACAAAATATGAAATTAAAGGAAATAATTAAAGACCTAGAGTATACATTGATGCCACCTCTTATTCTTCCAAGTCCATTGGAAACTATCAAACCTACAACACCATATTTAAAAGTAAATTGAACATCAATTTTATTGGTCCCTATCACAAAATTTGTTGAAGAAAATATTAAAACGAGAATGTCTCTTATCATGCAACCATGGGATGTTGGAAGTAGTATTGTTTATTTTGGTTCTAAAATAAATTCTTTTAGAGATTTCCTCCAAGGTGAATATGAACATGAAGAAGAGTTTTATAAATATGTAGTCACTACATTTCTTATGAAGGTTTAAACTATGACTGAGATGAAAAGGAAAGAATAATATTTACCTTCTCCTCTTTGGATAAAACAACTAAATGCATGATGTATTAAGAAGATAAATATTCTAAATGAAATTATTGAATAATGTGATGATTTGGTTACTAAAAAAGTGGGGTTATACACAATATTAACTGAAATCGACTTAGCAAGAACAACAATAGAACTACATGACCCTAAATTAATTATAAATTATATAATCATGATAAGAGAGAAATTTCAACAAGAAGTTGAAATATTAAATGGTTGGTCAACCAAGAAATTTAATATCATTGAATATAATGGAAATGAAGTTGAGAATTGGTTGCTAAGATATGCGAACAAAAAAAAGACATTTTAGATGTTCTTAGCCAACTTTCATTTGAGTTAACAGACTTGGAGGGTATGTTATTCAATATAAAAATTAGACATGAAATAAATGTAGCCCCAATGAAAGATTATATTGAATAATGGTTAGGCCACATGGGTGTAGAACGATTGGTAAGTGTCGTGTAAATGGAAATAAATGTAAAAAGGAGGTCTCAAGTTTGATTCTCACCCTGATTTACGTGTGACCCATGTTTGCGGGCTATGTGGATGCACCTGGAGGTTATAGAGGTAGCAGACGAGAATCAACCTCATGTCATGCGAGTACGATAACTATGAGTTGCTGATTTCGTGAGTCAAAAAAAATATATTGAAGAATAGTTAAACAAAGCCTTAATCAAAATTACAAAGGAAAATCAAGGGGAAGCAGTTAGTACTGACCATGAAACTGTCATCAAAGACAATATAAAGACACTAACAAGACATAAATGATCCATGGGATTCCATCATAGTAAGTCTATATTGATCACAACTTCTTCTTCCCTTCATAATTCATCTGGTTATATTTTGTCCTTCTTTGAGAAGAATATAACAAAATTCTGATTGAATTCTTATATTCTTTTCAGGTCTTGTTTCCGTATTTGTTCCAAACTCATTAATTCTTCTCTCATTAGTTAGATTATGCATGTGAGTAGGTTATTTTTGCAATTAACTACAGAGTATGATCCTTTCTAGAAGGTCGTAACAAAAGGATGAAACTGGTAAGGTTCCTTTGATATAAGGATTGATCTGGGAATGGGATATATCTTTGAATTAACTTCTTTTATTGGTAGAAACCCTAGTCAATCTTTTTGGAATACATCCAAAAATTATATAATTATGGGATATTGTTGTGATTCCATGCTTGCTTCCTCTATAAATTCTGTGACATGAATGATGTATCATTTATGTCACTTGTACACATTATAATTGACCAATATTGATGGGATTTTCTTAACAACTATGTAATTCTTTTCTCCTTTAATGCTTCTAATCACTCCCTTGTTGTCCACATACACAATATTATTTTCATAATAGTCTACCAAGTTACAGCCTATCTTGTCCTATTATTTCATTATAATCTTATGGTAAACTTGTTGAAACATATTCGATTTCTACATACTCTCAATTATACCATGTATTGATCAATTATTTGGTTAATCCTTTTCTTAGCACCATTTTCTAGCTTCACCTTCCGAGGGTATTGGATATTCTTATTGATTATCTAACATTTGGTCACCACTTTAGGGGGCATGGAATTGTGGTTACTCCCTATATCAATCAAGGAAATGAAAGGTTGGTTTCAAATGCTACCTCTAGACTAGATGAGGGAGTATTAATGATTAGAATTTTTATTTTCCACTACGACATAAATCTTTCTCTTAATACATATCTCACAATATCCTTCAATCCCAAATGGTTCATAGATCCTTTTATCTGGTTATTCCTTTTTGTTAATTAGTAGGACTTGTTCCCATGTACTTCAGATTGAAAACATTTTAAACTTGGTTTCATCTGTCCCACATCCTCATGGGATTTTCCTTCTTTCGTAGAATCATGTAGTGGGACCATATGAAATTTTTGTTGATAATGATTCCTTCTCCAAGTACTCTAGTTATTGATCCTCTTATGAAAATTTCCACTCAAATGTTTCGTTTATTGAGCCTCATATCCACATATTCTAGTCCTCTTCATTACCTCTTATGATGTATCTATCATGAATTTTATAAAATTATCATTGACATGGTCACTGAGTTCTCCAACAATTCTCCCAACTCTTTCAATAGGTTTATTTACATACTTGTCCATTTATAAAAAATTGTATTCATAATATTATTCTATTATACAACCCTATGTGAGTGATCAATACTAATATTCTTTATTTTGGTAGTGCCCCTCTCCAAGTAATATTTATTTATTTAATTTTTTTTTCTTTTAAAAATGAGTCATAAACTAATCCCAATATAGGTTCTCTTCTTCTACTTATTACTTCTAGTTTAGACGTTCCTATCATATATTTTCATCATTGATCAACTAGTAATAAAAACACTTATTATCTTCAAAACCATTGAGATCATAGAACATCATGGGCCCCTGAAAGTTCACTAGTCATGACTTGGCCTCATTACCTTTATTTATGATCTCATTCAAAGAGGAAACATTCTTTTTTCATAGTGCACAACCCAATTTATAACACATAAAGGATATATGGTAACTAGCTTCCTAATCCTATAATGGTCTCCTACCCTTATTTTTTATGTTATATCCAAATCCTATAACATACCATTGTTCTATTGGAGGTAAGAGGACTTTCCTTTAATTTGAATTTTTAAATTCTTCACTTCCCAATACAAATCAAGGATCTGATGGTCACTAAAGGAAGGATGACCTTGGCTAATCCCCATACTGATACTTTGAGTCTGTGAACTAGAAGTGAACATACCCAACCACAGATGTAATATAAGAAGGCACATAAGTCATCAACAAGTGTTATGTTCCTTGAAAAAAATGTAAGACCATTTTACCTCTATTTTATCTAAATGCACTCTTCCTAGGGTTAATCCATAAACTTAATTTCACTTTCTGGCAACTTAGGCACATGAAAATGGACTATGCATTGATGTTTTACTCGATCCATGATTTAATCCACTAATAAATGTTTGAAACCTCAATTGAAGAATTAAAACCTTAATGGAGACTTTCAAAACAAAAAAAAATATTTATGTAAAAACAATATCAAATAAGAATTTTAAAATACTTCAATCAAGGGATAAACCTCTATTGAGGGATTGAAAGTCCATAATTCCTTCTATAGGTTTTCATCAAACTACAACTTCTAGTAGTTGAAGTGCCTTCATCACTTCCATGGAATGTGCTAGACTTGGTTCATGAAGATCCTCCATTGAATACTCTATGCAATGACATAATTTTTTTTTTCTGGATTTCATTCTATAATTTTAAGTATTTTTTTTTTTTTTTCAAATATATATACAATTTTTTTTTCTCCCAATAAACCTACAATTTTCCTAATTATATTCATTATAGAAATTCTATGTAAATCATGCTTGGATTTGTTTTTGAAAACTATACATTGAACACTAGATCATAGATCATGTATAAACAAAAGTCACTTGTTAACTTTTATGGAAATTTGAAAGGACGATCATTTAATTAAATAAAAAATTGATGCATCGAATAACCTCAATATTTTTTGCAAAAAAACAATAATACTATTAGAAAGACAACACAATTCCTTATATATATTTTTTGTTGCAAGTCAAATTTCACAATGCATTTAAAAAAAAAAAAAAAAAATACTATTAGAAAGACAACACAATTCCTTATATTTTTTTTGTTCCACTTAAAATTTCACAATACATGTAAAAGTTTCAAAGGCTTCAATTTAAAAAATATCTAAAATTTCAAATTCACATTACCACGTTTCACCAAAAAAATAGAACTCATATTGATAGATTCACCCCTTATGGTTTTCATACTTTCAAATGTTGTTTACTAAGTCTTTGTACTAACTCACTTGTATTGCATTCGAGGAAAAAATGGATAAACATCGTCTTATTCAATAGCTCATAGATAGCTCATAGAATTATCACCAAATTATAGAGGGTATAGATATTACAAAGCTTTTCTGATAACCTTATTCCTTCAAAAAAACAACTTGTACATGAACGAATGGTTTTCTTATATGCAGCCACTATTTTATCATTAAAAATATCAAATCCCTAAGATTCCACTAGGGGTGTGTGAATATTGCAATCAGATTAATACAAAATTTTATTGGTAGGAATGTTTTGTTCCCTAACGTGGATAGAGAATGTATATTTATATACATGATTAACAATAAAAGGAAAATTTTAAACTCGTTAAGGATACCATTCATCTATGTGAATAATTAAAGTCCTATGTAAGATTAGTCTACACAAAAATTAAGTAAATTGAACTACCATATTGAATTGAAATTTTTTACATAAAATGATAATAAAGCTAGGTGAAAATACATATTAAAAAATTAATTATAATAAATTTTAGTATCAATATAGAATAAAATGAATTGAAATTAAATATAATATAATTTATATGATATTTTTTTTCAATAAACTATAATCAACTCTACATTAATAATTATAAATTAAAAAAGATTAAATTTTATTTTTAAAAGGATGTGTAATTTTGAAATGAAGATG
>SNQJ01S0004862.1:56831-74804 GCA_010110895.2 Picea sitchensis | reverse complement strand
GAATTTGTTGATGAATGCTATGGTTTGCTTAATTGCAGGAGTGAATTATATATTTGACTCTGAGTTTTATGTGTTTAATTCTGGTTAAATGCATTTGTTTTTACATCCATGTAACGAATGATGTGCGTAAGAGGTTGGGTGAAGCTGGGTAGTGTAAAAGGGTACACTACAAATTGGTATCAGAGCAAATAGGTACACTACAAATTGGTATGCGAGACAGTTAAAATTACGCAAAAAACATATAACTCAAGGAAATCACCATTATTTACGAGATGAGATGAAGCCAGAATTACAATAATGGAATTCTAAGTTACATTTTTTGAACCTCAAGAAGGAAATGAATGATATTACTATCATTTCATTGTGCAAAGAGTGGTCTATAAATTCTTTATTTGCATAATGTGCAAGAGACACATATTTGCGTCATGTGCAGCACACACACATGTATATATTAATCATCAGGTCCCCATTCAAAATTTAACCACACAAAATTCCCATTTCATACACATGTTCAAAATTTAACCACACACAATTCCCGCTAGTTATATATATAGAGTACCATAACTACATACCTCACATTTTCCATATGTATACACAATTGGATGTATATATTGAATTTTTGTGTTATGTATAATTTCATACACATGTTAAAAATTTAACCACACAAAATTTTCCCATTTCATACACATGTTCAAAATTTAACCACACACAATTCCCGCTAGTTATATATATATAGAGTACCATAACTACATACCTCACATTTTCCATATGTATGACTCCCCACCTTGATACATGGGTTTCTAGTTAGATATATAGAGTGCCATAACTACGTACCTCACATTTTTCATATGTATGACTCCCCACCTTGATACATGGTTTATTGTAGGTGTGGGTTCGTACAGATGAACCCATACTTATGCACTTACCCAAGGATATTCGGGGGTTAGGGACGTGGGTGAGATAGTGTGGGGGGTGTTAAGAACATTTATATATGAATAGAAAACAATTAACAAAAAAGAAGGCAATACAATGATTTCCCATATCACACGAATAACATATAACACTTTCCATTTCCATTCCATGATTTATAGCTTAATCGATGATTTATATATTGCATGAAGGTTTCACTACCTAGAGTGATGGTTAAGGAGAGGCTAGCATTCATGGGGCCTTTACAAGCATTCAAAGGAAGTTTTCATGAGTCGTGGATGGGTTGTTAGGTTTTGTCTTGTTTCAAGGACTATAAAGTAGGCCAAGAGGATGGAATTCAATGATACTTCTAAGGGAGGTCATGTGGCCATGGGGAGAGAAATTGCACACTATACGTGAGGTAAATATGTGTAATTTCTTAATTTTGATGGGGTTTTTCATTTGCTAAGGTTTTGTGTAGTTTTGGGGATTACAATGGCTTAAAAGGGTTTGCCTTTTCCTATGCTCCCTTAAAAAAATAAGGCGTGTATTAGTTGTTCGAGATGAGAATATGGGTGTTAGCTTTGTTGTGGTTTCAATTTGAAGGAGAACTAAAGGTTGTAGCTTGGTTCTTTGTGGTAGTAAGGTTGTAAATTAGGGTTTTTTTCTTTTCAAAAATATAAACATAAATGTTTTTTAGATGAAACTCTACAAATTGTATGTTATTCACATATATGTGTGTTCATATCTATGTATCTATTATGTAAAATAAAATTGCAGTGATGCAAGTCTTTTTATTCAATTAAGTATATTTTCCACTTAGTTTATAATGAATAAAATTAAAGCGATGCAAGTCTTTTTATTCAATTAAGTACATTTTCCACTTAGTTTACAATGAATGAAACTACTCTTGATTTTGAATGAAAGAAACAATGCTAATAAAGGGTTATAAACCTATGATTTGATACCATGTTTAATGCCAATTTAATAAATAAATATAAAACCAAACCTGAATATATAATTAATGAAAAACTTTAATAAAATTTCAATAACTTAGAAGGGAAACGATGATACCCATCATGAAGAACCAACATACCTATAAGTCTCCTGGCCTTAGAAGTGTAACCCTATCTTTATTCTTGAGAACATTTTGCAACAAAAAAATGGGGACAACTCTCCACCCAATTGTAAACCATGCTACCCAAGGGAAACAAGGTCACCCCCGAGCCCTAATCTACTACTAAACCAACATTCTTATGCCTTCCTCTCTCTATAGACCAACCAAAGAGATACGATTATTTCATCATTCATTTCCCTCTTTATATAGACTTGATCTGGTAAAGAATTGAATCCCTCGGGTTCATTTTTTATTATTTATTATATTTTAGGGTTTCTTCATTGAATAATGTTAGCTATTCAACCATTCTCTTTAATTACCCAAATTTCCATAATAATTATTTATTATGACCCACTTTAAGTATAATTATTAAATATTTAATTATTATTATTTATTCCAATAAGTGTTTATTATGACCATTTTATGAGAATTATTATATTCATGATATTATTATTATTATTTATAATTAATAATAATATTGTGGGGCATGATAGATAGTGACCATGTTTGACTATGGTTGACCATGCCCATGGTTGACTATGGTTGATCGGAGTTTATTATGGTTGACCATTATGTCCAACCAAAGTATGCTATGACACTACTACATTGCATTGTTGATTATGTTTTGTTCATCACATTGTGACATCAGGTTTTGTTCATCACATTGTGATGTCAACTTTTCTTCGTCACATGACATTGTAACGTTATAGTCATAAAACGAGCAATCCTTATTAAATTATTAATAAATACATTATTAAAGTATTAATACATTAAGAAATTAATAATTTATTAATACACTAATAAAATAATACATTAATAAAGTTACATTATACATTATTACATTAATGTAATGTATTTTTTTTTTGTAAATTCTAGAAATATTTTATTAAAAATACAATAATAATACAAGAAAAAAAATCAACAATGAGCTATGGGAATATCAATTCGAGAATTTTGACAAAAATGACTTGGAAAATGAGGCTTGCACAAGCTGGGAAACCAATCTAATAAAGATGGACAAACATGCCTTCCCTTTGAAGGGAAACCGGGCTCACAAAAAGCAGTTAAAATGTTTGACACTCTAATTACTGTCATGAAAACAGAGACTAAACTACAATATGAAAACTGAAAATAAACAAGATCTTGGTAATTAAACAAGATCTCCAAGAGCACTTGGAGGGTTGTCTGGAGGGAGCTCTTCCTCAATGGGGAAGCCACCGAAATCATTGTCACTGTAAGAGATGGTGTTTTCTAGGTTTTCTTTTTTGATTGGTCGACCTCCGCTTTTGATGGCGAGAATCGTTCACAAGATTTTCTTGCTGGGTTAATCCTCTACCAGAGGATTTTTTTTGTTCTCTAGTGGAGCCAAACTATAGCGCTCTGGAGGAGAAGAGATAGCTCTGGGGGAGTGAGGCGAGCTTGGTGAGTTGGAAGGGCTCAAGAAAAACACACTCGGGAGGCTGAGGAGGGAGCATGCAGGGAGGTTTTTCATGACCCAATAGATGTTGTGATTCCTAGGGGTGCATCAAGTGGCCAGGAGAGAGCCAGTTAATTATTCCTCCCAATAATCTAACAATTTTCGAAGAGAATTTGGAACAGTGCGGTCATAACCATCTTGTTTAACTGTGATGGGAAGAGGATTTGTTGTGGACGCATGACCTCCACGACCACCTCTTCCCAGACTAGGGGTGGAACGCCTTCGGGGAGGAATTGGAAATATTTAGAGAAGGAGGGTGAGCCACAACCACCTCTGAATGGTAGGTTCACCATTGATTGTGGTGGAAAAGAGATGCCAGTCGGGGGGGTATCTGTTGGCACAATGAGCTTTGAGGAGCAGAGCCATGAGCCAGAGTTTGAGATGATGAGGTTCGGAATGAAAATTTCCATATGGAGCATATACGAAGGGCATTCAATGCCCACATCCCTTGCATTCATTGCTATCTAGGCCATCATCCTTTTTATCTGAAAGAGCCAAGATGGAGTGAATGGAAAAGTTAATTCCCAATACCTCGAGGTAAGAAGGGATTTAATGCACATGAGCGAAGGAAGAGGTGGAGTCCCTGTGCCCATTGGAATGCACACTGGAGAGGGTCTTAATGGTTTCCAGGTGGAGAGAACCCACATTCAGGTTTGGAGAGTCCCCGAGAGAGATTTTGATATAGTCTCATCTGATAGAGTAATTTGGAAGCTCATCTAGGTCATAGTCCTGAAGATCAGAGATATCCATAAGTCATAGTGGAAATAAATGGAGTCTATAGAATCCAGAGGTATTTTAGGATCAAAGTCTGTTTGGAAGACATGGTGGAAAGAGATGGAGTCTATAGAATCCAAAAGTTGATCCAAATGATGAAGTCCTTGGTCCAGTCTTCATTTGGGAGAAATTTTTCCTCGTTGAGATCCATTTTGTAAACGAATTTCCATGGAGATTATGAGTTGAGATTCACTTTAAACCATAAGAGGGAAGATAGATCTTTGATGATAAATTTGGAGACCTTGGAGAGGACCCGAGAGTTCTTCTATATTGTTGTTTTCATAGTGTATAGATCCATAAAAGAGTTGAAGAATTGCACCAGATTTGTCTCTAAAAACCCCTTCAAAACCAACAGGGCCAGGATTACCTTTAGAGCCTCCATCAAAATTGAGTTTGAAGAAACTGCAGGGAGGGCGACCCTAGTGATCCGAACTAGAGGGTGGCCTCGTGTGGGAATCTAGAGTTTTAGAAGGGCCCATGTAGAGGTAAGGGGTGATGTCCCATAGATAAAGTACCATTACATCATTTGACGGTGCTTTAAATTCTTGGTCAGACTAGGGGTGGAGATGAATCATTTCCAACCTCTATTTTCTACAGGTTGCCCAAAGGATGTCCTCAGACGATGAGTTGTCTTCGAACATTATTTGATTATGCTCTTTCCAAATGTTCCAGAAAATGAATTCTGCGATCATTTGCTAGAGACAGTTGAGTATAGGTTTCTGGTAAATATTTTCGGCCCAACATTTTCGATATTGGGTGACATTACCATGAAATAAGTCATATCATCTACAAATAATCACTACATTGTCCCATAAACGATTATAGGTGGGGAAACTGCCAAGGAGGTGATATATGGATTCCTCTTGGTTTAGAAAGAGGGCACATCGAGAAGGTCCTGAAAATCCTCTTTTAAGAATGCTGTCCCAAGTTAAGATGTGCTTGTGATGAACTAGCCAGAGGAAGATTGAGATCTTGGGACAAGTTCTAAGAGACCAAAGTTTGGATCAGCAAGGATCCAATGGATCTGGGTGGGGGGGAATTAGAAGTTGATTGACTTATTTAAATGCAAATAAACCTTATGTAAAATACCCCCATTTGAACCTATCATGTTCTTGGAAGATGAAAATTCTCCATTTATGCAAATCTTGTTCGATGCTTGTTCTAGTTTCTGCTAGAAGATGTAGAAGCTCTCCTTGAAGCAGTTTCTAATTCCTAAAATTTTGTTGATTTGTTGTTTCCTAGAAATCCTTGACCTTTGTGTTTCCTTGTGGCAAAGATGTTATTATCTTTCAAGACTTGGGATATATTTCCAAGAGTCTATCTAGAAGTTGGCATGGGCTCTGTCCTCGATTTCTCAAAAGTTGTGTTGTTGAATGAGATGGCACTTGAGTTTTTTTTAGTTCCAAATGAGAGAACCTTGATAATTTGGAGTGAAACAGATCAAGTTATGGATATCCCAAATAGGTGCATATTTTTGTGCTAGAGTTTATCCCATATACTGGTGTTGTTAGAAACCCAATTCCACCAAGTTTTCTCCATGAGAGTTTCATTTCTCTTGATTGGATCCCTTAATCCTAAACCTCCCATGTGTTTTGGAAAGTAGATTTTGTCACATTTTACCAGAGCCCATTTTTTAGTGTTATTATCATCACTCTAAAGGAAAGTGCGTTGTATATTTCAAATGGATTGGAGAACCCATTTGGGAGAGACAAGAACAAAAAATAGGTATAGAGGCAAAGCTTGCAAAAAAACCTTTATGAGAACTAGACATCCAACCAGATTTAGGGTTTGAAAAGTTCACTAAGAGTTCTTTTGGGTCAAATTGTCAATAAGTTCCCACCAGGTGGAGTGTTTGAGGGTTGAGGAAATCATAGAACCACCCAAGTACTTGGAGGGGAGAGAGGAGGTGGTGAAACCCATAGTTATGGAAATGCTCCTTTTAGTAGTGTGGGGAGTGTTGAAAAAAATGCTCAGATATTTGTCCAGAATGATAGAGGATCCTGAGGTATTGGAAAAAGTGTTGAGTATGCCCAATAAGGTTCGATATTCTTGAATTTAGGGGTGGGCCATGAGAAAGTTGTCATAAAAAAACTATTGGTGGGTTAGGGGATAATTGTTGTGAAGATGTAGGCATTTTAGGGAGCCAACTGAGAAAGCATTGTTTATAATATGACCTAAACCTTCATCCATGAGGATGAAAAGGAAGGGGGAGAGGGGGTGCCCCTGGTGGATATATAAGGAAGGGAATAATGTGGGGGAGGGAGATCCATTGAGAAATACATAAAACAAAATTGTGGATAGGAGAGAGATGATCCAGCGTACCTAGTCCCAGCTGAAGCCGAAGGAAAGGAGGACCTTTTCTATGTACTCCCAGTTGAGGTGATCAAAATCTTTGGAGATATCTAGCTTGAGAAGCATTCCTAGTTTCTTGGTGGTTTTTAGGGTGCGAATAACTTCATGAGATAGAATGATTCCATAAAGAATATTTTTTCCCTCGACATAACCCATTTTTTCAGGGGAGAAGAGAAGGGGGAGGAGAGGTTATAACTTGTTGGCTATGACTTTTGTAATAAATTTGTAAATGACATTGCAAAGAGATATAGGATTGTACTTACTTGGGGAAGTTGTGTTTTCTTCTATAAGATTCAAGGTGAGAAAGGTGACGTTGAGAGATGGAAGTACCCATTGTTTGTTGCAGTTTTCCTCCACAATATCCAACACCTCTAGCTTTAGTAGGTCCCAACAAGCATGGAAAAATTTGAGCGTAAAACCATCTGGATTGGGGGCAATAACTTCCTTCATTTGGGTGACCGTGTGTTCAACCTCCTCTAAAGTGATTGGGCACATTAAAGAGGCATTTTGATGATAGGTGACCAAGTGGGGGATTGGATTGGATACTTGTTGGATGTCTTCCCCCCTGGAATGGTTCTCCTCCGAGAGGAGATATTCATAATAGGAGACCAACTCTTTTTCAATGTCTTTGTGAGTTTCCAATATAGATCCATATATTTTTTTTAGGTATTATATTCTATTGTGCATTTTGTGCTAGATGGTGGAGTGATGGATGAAGGAGGTGTTATCCTCTCCTTATTTTAGCCAGGAGATTCTGGATTTTTGTTTCCATAATATTTCTTCTTGCATGCATCAGTCGTCTATTTTAGATTGAAGTTATGCTTCCTTGTTGGAGAGTTCTTTTGAGCTCCCATCATTGATTATTTTCAACTGAAGATATTCCATTTCCTACTCTAAGTTGGTTTTTGCAAAAAAAATGTTCCCACAAGTAGATATCTTCCATATTCTCAGATGTTGTTTCAACATTTTTAGTTTTTGTCGGAATATATACATTTTGGAGAAGCCCAAGGGATGGGTTGAAGACCACAATTTTTTTATCATTGGCATAAATTATGGGTGAGTTAACCATAATTTTTCAAATATGAAGGGCCGAAAATGATTTTTACTGCTTTGGTGCCAGTGCATGCAAATGGGCCAGTGGTATGATCCCAAAGAAGGAAGGATGGTGGTGGAGATTTATACCCCTTCCATTGCAATTTCTTCGGAGACTAGAAATTTGTCCAGGCATGAGGCTATGTGAGAGGGACCTCCTCTTATGTTATTCCAGGTGTAGATTCCATTGGTGGTTTCCAAGTCCACAATCTCATTACCCTCGATGAAGTTATTGAACCTGATGTATTTGAATGAGAGAAAGTGGCGAACTCCTTTTTTTCCAGGAGATTGGTGATGACACTGAAATCGCCTCCAATGATCCAATTCTGTCTAGGATGATCTTGTCTATACCAATCGAGGAACTTCAAAAGATTTATCTTTTGATCTAAGGATTGAGGACCGTAAAAATTAGTAATGAATCCATGCATATCAGTTCCTATGGGATGAAAAGAGATTGAAATATAGTTTTGAGTAGTGGCGAAGTCATTGAGAATAATTTCTGAAGGGTTCCATGCAATCGCAAGACCACATGAATCCCTAGCCACATCAACTAAAATGGATCTATTGTTTTTCCAAAGACGGGATAACATATCCTGAGGATTATTATTGTTTCTTTTGGTTTATTAAATCAAGAGAATTATGAGATTTTCTTGGAGTATCTTCCTACGAAGCATTATGTTCTTACTGAGACCATTGATGCCCCTGACATTCCAAGAGATGACCTTCATTGAGAACATTGAGGGTTGGTGGGGAAGAATTCCATGAGCTGAGCATATTTCCCTGACTCAACTAATGTTGATCCCAAACTGGCAATGTGGTGTCGATCGTTTTTTTGTCCTCGCTTTTTGACATCTTTGATTGTTTTTTTTGGATCATTTGGGGGGTTGTTCTGAATTCCTATCCTAGTTCAGATTTTGGATTTCATGGGAAATTATTTGAGTAGATGGATCTTCTTTGGGGATATCATATGGAAGGTTCACTTCTTGAATGCAACCTCTAGACCTAGGAGATCTATCTCTTCAAGATCTATATCTCCCATGTCTTCATCCATTATCACATCGAAGTCCTAGATAGGTGAGCATATTGAGATTTCTTGTGAGAGTATTGAGGACGGATTGGGCTGAG
This sequence comes from Picea sitchensis, assembly GCA_010110895.2. Lineage (NCBI taxonomy): Eukaryota > Viridiplantae > Streptophyta > Pinopsida > Pinales > Pinaceae > Picea > Picea sitchensis. Next base: position 65,958 of record SNQJ01S0004862.1, on the reverse strand, counting down.
TGTTGATATTTGTGATGACTGGATCTAGAGACAAGTTACTTCTTTGGTTCTACATGGGTTGCTAGTGCTTATTTTTGGGGGTTGGTTGATCTTCCTCTTCATTGTGGTTTTCCTAGTCCAACTGATGGGAAAGAACTTGAAAGTTGTTTCTTGTTGAAGTATCTGAGGGTTTGGATGTGGATTGGGATTTGTGTTTGGACCATTGTTGATTGGGGATAGTTTGTAATCCTTGATCATCTATGTGTGCTACTCCTTCGAGTTCTACAACTTGTTTATTTAGAGGGTCATCTCTAAAAAGGTTCACATGTCCATGAAACTTGTGGCATATGAAAGGAACATGCTTGTAGCCTAAGGTATGGATCCACTCTATGTCCTCATGCATAAGACATATGGAGTCTAGTAGGGCTTTGGCTATGTGCATGTAAATGAAAATCCTGACATAAGATGTGTATTTGTTGGTCTTAGTTTTCTCTGCTATTTTGAAAAAAATGCCCAAGGCATTGCCAATGTCTTTAAGGGTTTCATCATCCCAGTAATCTTGTGGTAGCGAATATAATCTGACCGAGATGGAATCCTGTGTGAAATCTTCTTTGTCTAGGTTGAAGCATTCAGTCCAGTTCCAGAGATATAAACCTACAAAGTTGAAGAAGTAGGGACTCCCTTCCAGGATTATGTTTGTGTCATCCAGCTGAGTGAATATGATCATGAAAAATCCTTTTGAGCCCATTTGGATGTCAAAATGATCCACCAGTTTCCATCTTTCAACAATCCATTTTAGAAGAGAATGATCCTTGGGCCAAATTCGATGAATTTGCCTATGAGAGCATAGGTTTTCAAGTGCTCTATTCAGGTGTTGATTTGGGGAAGGGGAATCTTGATCTACATTCTTTCATCGGATTTATATATGCATGTTCTTGTTTTGATAACATATGATACTAGGTTGTTAACAGTTGGCTGGGTGGTTGGAGGTTTGTCTGAATTCTTCTGTGTAGGTTCATCTTCTTGCATGGGTTCTTAGATTTTACTGTGATCTTGATTTAGGATGTCTTTGTAAAAAGGGAGGAGCCTATGACTCCTCCCTTGGGTGAGGCCATGGACGTTTAGATCAAGCTCCCCGTGTTTATGGCAGAAAGGGAAGGGAAGAGTGCATATGGGGTTCACGCGGGGCTAAGGTTGCATGCATCAGTGGAAAATGTGGATCATCGTCTGTATCACAGGTCATTGATTCTCTACATTAATTTAATGTATTAATTAAAGTATAAAATTACATTAATGTAATTTTAATGTAATTAGACACTAAGTGGGCCTAATGGTTAAGAACATATGTTTCCTCCTAAGAGGTCACAAGTTCAAATCTAGAGGGGGGTAGGGTATGTATACCTCCATAGATTTTACCAATCAAATCACTAGGTGGAGGGGGTTCCTTTTCCCACAAACAAGGGGGTCTCATACACCAATTTGGTGACTCGCTTGGTCGTGACCTTAAAATTAGATTATTTTTATTATTATTTATAATGTAATGAATTAATTATTTGATACATTAATAATGTAATATATTAGTTAATTAATAAATTTATACAATATTAATTAATACATTGTTGAAGTATTATTACAGTAATAAATTAATACATTAATAATACATTATTGAAATAATAATACAAAAAAATACATTTAATACATTTGATGCATTAATAAATACATTACTAAAGTATTAATACATTAAAACATTAATAAAGTATTAATATAGTGATAAAGTAATACATTAATAAAGTAGTAATACATTCACATTAATGATGTTATTAATACATTATTAACGTATTAATAAATTATTTAAGTAAACATACACTAATAAATACATCATTAAAGTATTAATACCTTAGTAAGTACATTAGTAAAGTATTACTATACAACCTCAGTGGGCCTAATGGTTAAGAACATGTGTTTCCTCTTAAGAGGTCACAAGTTCAAATCCATAGCGAGGTAGGGTATGTATACCTTCGTAGACTTTACCAGTAAAATCATTGGGCGGAGGGGGGTCCCTTGTCCCAAAAACAAGGGGTCTCATACACCAATTTGGTGTGGCTTGGTCGTGACATTAAAAATATATTACTATATATATAATACATTAATAACACATTATTAAAGAATTAATAGATTAATACATTAATACGTTGGTTGACCATGACAACTGTTGGATATGGTTCACTAGGGTTCATTATGGTTGAGCATGCCCATGGGTGACTTTTGTTGGCCATGTGGATTTGATTATGGTGGGCCATGTTGATTATGTTTAATCAAATTTTACTATGACAGTAATGCATCAAAATGTTGATCATGTTTTGTTGGTCACATCGTGACATCTGGTTTTGTTCATCATATTGTGACATCAACTTTTGTTCATCAAATGGCATTGTAAGGTTATGGCCATCAAATTACAATGAAGGGTTTTTGTTTGTCACATTATGGTATTGGAATATGTTTCTCACAATTCATGAGTGGGTTATGTTATTCCTATTGCGATTTCGAGAAATGTTCATCTCATTACAATGTTGGCATATGTTTGTGACATTGAAAAATTGGGTTGTGTATATCACATTGCGACAATGGATTGTGCTCGTTCCATTGTAATGTTTGGAAATATTTGTCACAATGTGACGTCAGGGTATGTGTATCACATTGCAATGAGAGGATATGTCCGTCACATTGGGATGACCAGGAAATGTTCGTCCCATTTCGATGTTTGTTTATGTTCATAACATTTCGACGAAAGGGATATATTCATTATATTGCAACAAGAGGGCTACGTTCATCACATTCTGATCGACGTACATCTTCTTCGCATTGCGACGTCCACATATGTTTGTCATAATGCAAAATTACTATGTTTTGTAGATTGGAATGTTACTATGTTCGACACATTGTGACATTTGGAAATGATTGTCACATTGTGATGTCGGAATATGTGCATTAGATTGCAACGTGATGAATCGTTCGTCACATTGCGACATCTGTTTATGTTCGTCACATTGCGACATTACTATCCACATTTCAACAACATGCCTATGTTCCTCACATTGCGATGTCATTTTATGTTCATCAAATTGCGACGTTACTATGTTCAACAGATTACAAAGTTACTATATTCATCAAATTGTAGTGTTACTATGTTTATCAATATGCGACATCAGTATGTTAGACACGTTGCAACATTAATATTTTCATCACGTTTTAACATATTGTTTTGATCATCAGATTGCAACATCGAGGCTTGTTCTTTGCATGACAAGGTTGGGTTGTGTTCGACACATTACAAAATGGAAGTTTTGGTGAAGTTTAAAAAAACTATATAACGAAGTGTTTTCTTTGCGAAAGATATAGAAACTTTGATCTAATATGATATATTACATAGAAGGAAACTTAGAATTATACTTTTTCCAAGGAAACTTATAGCATATGATCTTGAACTGTAAAATCTATGACATTGCAATGCAAGAAAATGTTCTTCACATTGCGACATTTGATTATTCTTGTCACATTATGACGAAAGGGATATGTTCGTCATATTGCAACAAGAGGGCTATGTTCATCACATTGTGATCGACGTACATGTTCCACACATTGCGACGTCCATATATGTTTGTCACAATATAATGTTATGATGTTTGGTAGCTTTGAATGTTACTATGTTCGACACATTGCGACGTTTGGAAATTTTTGTCGGATTGTGATTTTGGAATATGTGAATCACATTGCAATGTGTGTAAGTGTTCATCAAATTGTGACAACAAGGCGATGTGCAACACATTACAACTTCTATTTATGTTCGTCACATTGCGATGTTACTATCCACATTATGATGACATGCCTATGTTCGTCACATTGCGACGTCAGTTTATGTTCATCACATTGTGACGTTACTATGTTCAACAGATTACAACATTACTATGTTTTTCAGATTGCAATGTTATTATGTTCGTCACTATGTGACGTTACTATGTTCAAGACAATGCAACATAACTATGTTCACCATGTTCTAACTTCTGGTTTTGTTCATCAAATTGCAATATCGAGTCTTGTTCGTCCCATGACAAGGTTGGTTTGTGTTCAACACATTACAAAAAGAATGTTTTGGCAAAGTTTAAAAAAAAAATATAATTAATTGTTTCCTTTGTGAAAAAAGATATGAACTTTGATTTGATGCGATATATTACATAGAAGAAAACTAAGAATCATACTTGTTCTAAGGACATTGATAGAATATGATCTTGAACCAAAATCTATCCCTTCCAAATAAGCATATATCAAAACTAGAGTATTCATTTATGTATTCCTCTTTTTGGTTTTGAAAATTGTGATTATCAAGAAAACATAAAGGAAAGGGTTAAAAGAAATGATGATTTATAGTAGTAAAATGCTTAACTGAAATCCATTTATGACTAAGTGTGATCTATTTTATGGTAATTTTTTTATGGATAGATTCACACAACTAACATGTTCTTATACGACATGTTCATACAAAGGTACTCTAGGTGATAGATTCTTTCATGCCATGATGTTTTCTTTTTGTATAATATTTTCATTTTATATTTTATAATGAAATAAAATTTTCATAAAAAAATATATTTTTTTATAATGAAATCTTTCATAAATATTATATCTTCTCACAAATTTAAAATATCTTAATGTCAATTAAAATATAAAATGTTGTCTTTCTCTTGATATATTGTTATTATATATTTGGATTAATATATAAATATTACCCTTTCTTGATATAATATATTGTTATTATCAATTTGATTTACATTGAACACATTTTTAATAATTAAATGAACAATTTATCATAATAATTTTTTCAACCATAAATTCAAAAACAAAGTTATAAATTAATTTTTTTATTTTATATTTTATATGTCAACTCAAACATATTTAAATAGACATTTCCTTGTAAAATTGAAAAACTTAAATAATATAAATATATTTAATAACAATTATCCATATATATGATTAAAAAAAATCCAATAATGAAATAATTAAAATAAAATGAATTTATATTATTACGCTTTATTACTCAAGGAATTAAATCTTGAAGTATTTAGATTTATATTATTATGTTTTATGAATATCTTATATTTTAATATTATGTTTTATGTTCTTTGAGGATAAGAATAATTTTATTTTCATTACTATTATCATCATCAATTAATTTAATTTCAATTAAAAAAATTGATTTCAATTAAAAATATTTAAATTTTGTATGTTATTATTTTGTCTATTATTTTAAATAATTTACTAAAAAAAAATAACTATTTATAAGAAGTTTTAAAATAAAAAATACATAAAATTATAATAATAAAATAAGTAAAAATGATACATATCTTTATAACAATAAAATAAAATATAAAATATCTTCAAATATATTTATAGCTTCTCACAAATTTAAAATATTTTAATGTCAATTAAAAAAATAAAATATAAAATATCTTCAAATATATTTATAGCTTCTCACAAATTTAAAATATTTATAACTTAAATAAGTTTTTGCTTGTAAAATTTAAAAATTAAAAAAATAAAATATAAAATATCTTCAAATATATTTATAGCTTCTCACAAATTTAAAATATTTATAACTTAAATAAGTTTTTGCTTGTAAAATTTAAAAACTAAAATAATATAAATATATTTAATAATAGTTATCCATATATAAATATAAAAAAATCCAATAAAAACATAACTAAAATAAAATCAATTTAAATCTTTAAGTACTTAGATTTATATTATTAATAAAATAATTAAAATAAAATGAATTTATGTTATTATGCTTTATTACCTAATGAATTAAATCATTAAGTACTTAGGTTTATATTATTGTGTTTTATTAATATTTCATAATATAATATTATCTCCGTAAAAACAATAAGAATACTTATATTTTCATCACTATTTTAATTAACTTAATTTCAATTAAAAGTATTTATATTTTGTATGTTACTATTTTGAATATTATTTTAAATAATTTACTTTTAAGTAAAATAACAAAATAATAATTTCAAGTAAAATAAAAAAATAATAATTTATTAGAGTTTCTACAATAAAATTATAATAATAAAATAGACAAAAATATACATATCTCCATAACAATAAAATAAAATCATAACAATAAAATAAATTTTTAAATATATTAAAGAATTTTTTTTTATTGTATAATTAAAATTTTATACATCTAAAAGAAAATTTCAAATTAATAACGGAAACACCTTTAGTTAATTAGTTGCTAGCCTTTGGCATTACCTCTCCTATCCACTCTATGCCGGGTTAAATAAAAATACTCTCCACGAAGGTAACTCCGATTGCCTTTAGTTAGCGGTTCCTCTGTCACCCAGTTGTCGGTTATCTTGGGATGATTTTACTTGGAAGCTGGTCCTTGGGGCCGAAATATGGTTCTATTTGAAGGAATATTCAAGCAGCCCTAAATGAAATGAAAGGGTTTGTATTCATAGTTGAGATGATGAAGTGATGCGGGACACTTAGTTGATATTTCGAGCGTACCCTTTAGATATATCCTCATTTGTACTTATTTTTCTGCCTACTTTGCCTTATTCCCCTTTAAATATAACCTCATTTATACTTATTTTTCTTTGCCTTATTCCTTTTTTATTTCAATTAAAAAAAATAATGGAACCTTCTTCACCGGACCTCCAATTTTTATATGGAGAAAGATAATAATCCCTACACATTAGGCATACTTTATGTGTTATATTAATATAACAGATAAGGTAATAATCCATACACACTAGGCATACTGTGTTATATAATATAACACATAGTATGTGTTATATATAACACATACTATGTGTTATATTATATAACACTTAGTATGCTTAGTGTACATGGATTATTACCTTATTTGTTATATTAATATAATGCATACTAATATAACACATACTTTTTAAATAAATAAAAATAACAATATTACATCTAAAATAAAATTTCAAATTAATAACAGTTTTTATATGCGAAAATGTAATAATTTCTGCACAAGAGACATTCATGACATTCATAATTGTTTGATTTATTGTAGAACCCACGTTCGAACTTCATATTGAGCCACTGCTTTTTTGGTTTTGGTTGAGGGAGTTATGGTGATCATTTTCGGTTTCTCATTGCCATGTGGTTATGGTTTTGTGTTTTGTAATTTTCATGCTTTTTGGTTTTATTGAAAACAATAACATATCATTAAATCTACAATATCATATCATCATATATCATCATCAAATCCACATATCACCATAATCCACAATATCTCATAATCATAATCAAAATAACTAATAGTATAAAGACCTGGATCACTTGCACGTAAGTGTCCTCAAAGAATAAGTCCGCTTAGTGCGGGTAAGAGCGAGATGTTACACTATTTATGTTCATCAGATTGCGATGTTACTATCCACATTATGATGGCATGCCTATGTTCACCACATTGCAACATGAGTTTATGTTTATCACATTGGAACGATGCTATGTTCAATAGATTGCAACGTTACTATGTTTGTCAGATTGCAATGTTACTATGTTCGTCATTATGCGACGTTACTATGCTCGACACATTGCAACATAACTATGTTCACCATGTTTTAAATTTTGGTTTTGTTCATCAAATTACAACATCGGGGCTTGTTCGTCCCATGACAAGGTTGGTTTGTGTTCGACACATTACAAAACGAATGTTTTGGAAAAGTATTTTTAAAAAATCTAACTAATTGTTTCCTTTGTGAAAAAGATAGGAACTTTGATTTGATGTGATATATTACATAAATAAAACTTAGAATCATACTTGTTCTAAGGACATTGATAGCATATGATCTTGAACAAAATCTATCCCTTCCAAATAAACATATATCAAAACTAGAGTATGCATTTATGTATTCCTATTTTTGGTTTTGAAAATTGTGATTATCAAGAAAACATAAAAGAAGGGGTTAAAATAAATGATGATTTATAGTAGTAAAATACTTAACTAAAATCCATTTATGACTAAGTGTGATCGATTTCGTGGTAATGTTTTTATGGATAGATTCATACAACTAACATGTTCTTAGACGACATGTTCATACAAAGGAAATCTAGAAGAAAGTTCTTTTCATCTTCAACCCTTCAGAAAGGTGCCAGATTCTTTCATGCCATGGCGTTTTCTTTTTATATAATATTTTCATTTTATATTTTATAATGAAATAAAATTTCGAGATTTTTATTTTTTATTTATTTTTAATGAAATCTTTCAAATATATGAAAGATATTTATATCTTCTCACAAATTTAAAATATATTAATGTCTATTAAAATATAAAATGTTGTCTTTCTCTTGATATATTGTTACTATATATTTAGATTAATATATAAATATTTTTTTTTCTTGATATAATATATTGTTATTAGACATTTGATTTATAGTTAACACATTTTTCACAATCAAATGAATAATTTATCATAATAAATTTTGCAACCATAAATTCAAAAACAAAATTATGAATAATTTTTTTTATTTTGTATTATATATATCAACTCAAGCATCCTTAAATAAGTATTTCCTATAAAATAAAAAAAATTAAATAATAGAAATATATTTAATAATAATTATCAATATATATCATTAAAAAAAATCTAGTATTAAAATAATTAAAATAAAATGGGTTTATATTGATGATGATGATGATTAACGTCCACTAAGACCTAATTGGTATATCGGACCTTAAGAGGGTAAGTGATTACTTGTGATTCTTTAGAATTTTGTTTCTGTGCTAAAAAAACATTACGAAAAACTTTCCAAGATCACCATACTTTTGTTGAGTTAAGAGGTTAGGAAGGTTGGTATGATCAATATTTTGAAAATGAGATCTAATATGGATATAGGTTGGAAAATCTAAGAGAAAGTGCTTTTCATCTTCAACCTTCTTAGTGTCACAAAGGTGACACACTCTTTCATCCCATGGTTTTTTAGGAATTGACCAATGCCCACTTTCACTATGGAGCTCGTGAGAATTTGTTCTTATCTTAGCAATGTTTATTTTTTTCTTTACACTTGGAAAAACAAATAGATAATTTTGATCTTCTAGATTAGGGTTGATTACATCTTT
>SNQJ01S0004862.1:33258-56781 GCA_010110895.2 Picea sitchensis | reverse complement strand
GGTTGATTACATCTTTATAATACCTTAATTTTCTTTTTTCCTCTAACTCTTAATCATACGATATTTTTTCCTTAAATTTTGATTTGACGTTTTTTTAATAGTATCTTTATTCTGCAAAATGGTTTCTTCCATTATTCCCCAATAGTTTAGACAAGATTGGGCATCTTTATGTCATCCTTGCTTGAGTTGATGGTGGTTATGACTTGATTTGGAAGCAATTTTAGGTAGTCTCGTGTCTTCCATGTTGTTTAACTTGTTCTTATACATTAGGTATTTAGTCATAGCCATGCTCTCAATAGGGGAGAGTCTAGTTTCTACGAGGAGGATGGGATAGGGAATATTTCCTTTAATTTTGAGATTATAGGTTATAATTTTTTTTTGTATTTTCTCTATCTTTCTATAGGATTCACGAGAGATCCTACATCCTCATACCTCACATCCATAAAGAATAATAGCTATAACAAGAGTCTCAAAGAGGAATTTCTTGTTATCCCAACTCCAAAGTTCTTATGCCTACCTTTTTCGAAACATTTCCAATAGTTCTGATAGACAAAGAAAGAATTGTGAAAACCAATATCCCTTTTATAAAATCTAAGTACGTATTATTATGCATACTTAGATTTATATTATTTTATTTTATTAACCTCTCATAGTCTAACATTATACTAGCTAAAAATAATAAGAATACTTATATTTCGATCAGTATTTTAATTAAAAGTATTTAAATTTTGTTTTAATTAAAAGTATTTAAATTTTGTATGTTATTATTTTGATTATTATTTTAAACTATTTACTTTCAAATAAATTAATAAAATAATTATTTATAAGTATTTTTATTTAATTAATAAAATAATCACTTATAAGAGTTTTTAAAATAAAAAGATACATAAAATTATAATAATAAAATAAACAAAAATAATACATAATTCTATATTTATAAAATATAATTTTAAATATATTAATGAAAATGATTTGTATAATTAAAATCCTAAATGAATAATTGGAAGTTGACCATGGTCTAGGCTAAAATAAAATTTATTAAAAATATAAGATATTATTTAAATAAAATAAAAGTTTAAAAATTATTAAATAAAATGAAATTTTATAAATTTCAGTATAAAATATAACAACATTCCATCTAAAAGAAATTTTTAAATAAATAAAAATAACAACATTACATCTAAAGAAAATTTTGAATTAATAACAATTTTTATATGCGAAAAGGTAATAATCCCTGCACACGAGCCATTCATGACATTCCTAATTGCTTGGTTTATTGCAGCACCCACGTTCGAGCTTCATATTAAGCCACTGCCTCTCTGGTTGAGGGAGTTATGGTGACCATTTCTGGTTTCTCATTGCTATGCGGTTAGGGTTTTGTGTTCTGTAATTTTCATGGTTTTTAGTTTTATTGAAAACATATTTTCTTTAAAGATATATCTTTCATCCGTAACGTTCTATTCACAGCGTTTGAACGATGGGTATGGAGAGCTTTCATGATGTTTTTTGTGGACCGGGCATGGGCATTCATGGATCTATGGTGCAACCTGAATATCCTTTGTGATCATTGGCATTTGTTCGGATATGGTCACATTAAACCTATTGAATGGCGCTGATTAAAATCTTGAGGCTTTGGGCGGAAGATGTACCTGGAATCTGGCCAGTGTCATACCGAGAATGAAAAATCAAAAACAAAAGGTGACTAATAGGTGATAGGGAAGAGGAGTTTACTTTCATTCTTCGAAGAGTGTAACTCTACCATGGCAGAGTATAAGTAGGATTCAAGTAGAAAGTGAAAACCAAATATAGTTGCTCAATGTGAAAGATAACGAAAATAAACAAATTCTCACCGAAATGTTCACTCGATCAAATAAAAAAGACTTCAAAGAACGTGGTACTGCTCTTATGGAAACTGAAAAAATCATGGTGGTTGTATAATACATAGCAGAGAATGCAACTGCGGAGTCTGCAAGCTCTGAGTTAAAAACTGAAGTTGAGATTGAATATGCTGTGGCGAACGAAGAGAATGAGAAGCTAGGAGCACACAACACTTTTCGTTTTGGTAGACAATTTGGTAAAAAAATGATAGCGAACATATCATTAAACAAAACGTAATATTATTATTAGTTGAGCATGCAGAATGTAAAAATAGTGTTATCCTATTTTATAGCGAAGGAATATTTAGATGAGTAATTTCGCTACAAGTTCTGGTATGCATCTCCTCCTTGCATAGACCTTAAGTTCCAAGTCTCTGCGTCGACTATTTTACATCCAAGGTAGGGGGTAGGGGTAGGTAAATTTGTGAGGGCATCGTAGCCATAATATGAGAAAACCCTAATTCCCAACATTGTAGCCATAATATGAGAAGATCAGCGGTTCGTTTACAGTTACAGAGTACCTGAGACGGTCTCTAAAAGCTCGAAAGCATTCTTTTGCGAATATACCAAAGTCCTCTCTGGAATACAAAATACCAGAATTAGAATGTTTTTTTATGTTTTTTTAGAGTGGAAAAGCATTAGGGAAATGAATCTTACAGCACTCTTTTGCAACGAAATCCCCCACATTCGTCCTCGATAGCTTGTGGCATGTCTCAGTGAAGCATTGTTACAAAAGGCTCTATACCTGCATGAAAACCCAGGTGCATGTGTAGTACATTTGCAAAATGAGGCCCATGAGTTTCTAAGGCCCTATTTGAGTCTTCTCCCATATTGTAGTAATTGAACAAACACATAACAAAAATGTGTTTGGAGGCATATACCATCGTCGAGTGATGAAAATAGGGACCTGAAGCTGAAAAGAAAGCTTCTCAAGAGCAAGAGCCATGAATTAGGACTTGAGCATGCATAGAGACCCTTTCTAAGGGATTTTTGGTCTCCACGTTACATATGTGCACCATTAGTATGTTTTTTACAACACTTTTTACAACACATATAGGAGTCCAGGCCAGTACAATGGATAGGGGAGGAAAAAAAAACAGGTGTTAAGTGATAAACAAAGATTTTTCATGATGAAATTAAGGCCATGAAAAGGCCTTTGAAACAAAATATGGGCACAAAAAGTATGTTTCACACAATAATAATTAGTATCACGACCCCTAACCATGTAATGCACTTGAGGCCTAACTAAGTCACAATTTGAATCTAAATGTGATCGAATTTTGACGTAGTAATCCTTGAAAAACGACACACGATATTTGGAGGAAATATTTGGCCTCTATGGGTGATATTTGACACCACTATTATGTTTTGTTCAATAAAATTGGTCATGGGCTTCTATCATGGCTAGCGAAGGAAAAACAATACCTTGGGCCCAAATGAAGACTCTCAATCTCAAGGACCATGAACCTCAACTCAAACAAGCACATGTGGATATTGTTTAACAGATCCTTGGCCTATATGTGGGATATGGGAAACATTGTGAGTGTTTTCACAACATGCATGGGAGTTAGGTCATATACCCTAGTTGGAGGACGAAAAACAACGTTCTTGGGCCCTAAACAATGCTTTCTCATGTTCGATAGACATGTACAAGGAACAGAACTATGAATATAGGTAGTATCAATATGTTTTTCAACAATGCTTACTCATACTTAATAGACATGTACAAGGAACACAACTATGAATATAGGTAATATCAATATGTTTTTCATAATAAGAATGGGTCTTATGACACTTACCATATTCAGGGGAGAAAAGAAAATGATTTGGGCCTAAACAAAGCTTTTCATCTTTAATGGCAATGGAGAAATCTATTACAAGAGGTATAAGAGGAATCTTGTAAAATATGATGGACATTTGCATAATGGGAAAGAATTAATATGGGAGCATGGATTTTTATGCACAACAATGCGTGGAACATGCCCTTTTTTTTTATAACATATGTGCATTGAAACCAAAAATTTTCTTAGTTTTTTGAAATTTAGATTCCGTATGATGATCGTGGTTTTTGTAAAATCAATTTTTTTTTCAAATATGTTTCAATATTTTTATTTTTCATGTTATTATTAGATAGTCTATAAAACTTATCGCCAATGAAACAACATCAACATAAAGATTTCAATATTGAAATTTCAAATATATGATTTTTTTATAGTATAGTTTGTTATTTTTAATTTACTTTTACTTTGGAAGATATTAGAATTTGAAAATATATACATCTTCCATTCCTATTATAATTGTTTGTTACTTTACAAAATGAGATATACAATCTAAAAAAGGAAAAATTCTTTGAATATGTTTTACTTCTTAATTTAAGGGATATGGTGACTTTCATAATTTTAGAAAAATATAAATTAACATTAATTCTTTTGAAGAAAGAGATATGAAAATGTCATTTTTTCTTTTGTATCCGGTAGAATCAACAACCACCCACTATAATTTCTTACTCATCTAGAACCTCAAGACTAGAATTGCACATGCTATTTTAAGAAAATTTCATTATTTAAGTACTCAACACATGCATTAATGTGAACATATGCATTACATTTTGATTTCATATATTTTATCATCTTACACTATATACAAAGTTGTTGTAGAAGTGCCACAAATTATTCCTTAAAGTCAACAAATTGTTGTTTGCTCTCGATTATTTTCGGCACAAAATGAGAGCGGAGATATAATAACGAAATGCGCAATATCACAGAAATTCAATAATATAACATAAATGTATTAGAGATGCAACCATAAACAGATATATACAGTAACACAAAATTTCTATTAATGAAAGAAATGTATAGAGATTGTAAAAATACAGAGTGAAAGACTCGCTAGAATGCTGGCAACTTATCTCTGAGAAGAGATGTGACGACTACTCGCATTCGCAAGAAGATATTTACAATGAGGCTCTGCAGACTTTTTTAAAATAAGGATTCTCAAAAACCCTATACATCTAAAAAACTAACCCTAGGAGATGAAGTGCCAAAAGTCATGTGGGCCTCATCTGGGTAAGTTAGTACATCAACTTCTCGGGGTCGTAACCTTTGCATATGATCTCTGTTTTAGGCGTGTGATAGCCCATTGGAAAGGTATCATCAAGGATATTCATTTTGGGGTCTCAATCATACCATCAACTATCATTGATAAACTCTATCTCTAAAAACATTCATTTAGTCCCTCAAAATGGCCTTAGAAGTTAAAACTGCTAAAAAATAATGAATTGCCAAAATTGCTAGAAAAATGTTTTGAGCCAGTTCGAAAAGATGGGTGGCCACCGATATCCACCTGGATAAACCCTCCCTCCTTAGGAAGAAATGGTATCCATTGCGTTGAGTGCCTAGGAGAGAGGGAAAAGTTTTTGTTGAATCTGCATCTTGGTGAGCTGCTTGCCTTGTTGGAGACATCGCGTTGCTCAATTTGTGGAAGTCTGTCATGAACTTGTTGAGGTTGAGGCTATTCAAAAAGTAAATATACATGAAAGGATGGTGTGCAGAAGGAATCTTTGCACTTTTTTGCAGCCTTGTCGACCTGCTTCTGTTGGATAGAAGGTGCTTGGGGCGAGGCTGTAGTGGTTGCAGTATCCTTTTATTCCCCTTTTGAACAGATTGTGAAGAAGATGAATTTTGTAGTATGAGATACTACCTTGTGGCACTGTTTAGGTGGAACAATCGTCAGAACTAATTCTGGTATTTTGTAGGGATGACCACCCAAAGTAACAACGACACTACGGGGTCAAGAATCATAAATAGAATGGCGCTTCCACATATATGGCTAGCCCAAGAGAACATCACATACATATAATAGGGAAACATCACATAATACCTCATCCTTGAAGGGTTGGATGTCGTATGACAATCGACATTGTTGGTCGACACAAAGATCTCGTCCTTGGTGAAGCCACCCGATATCGTATGGCTGCGGACGTGGTGTTGTTGACAATCCCAACTGTTTGATGACCTTTGCTCAGATGATTTTATTATGGTTTCTTCTATAAAAAATAAAATGCAGTGAGGTCCCCTTCACCCACATTTATGAATGAAAAAGGTGCTCTCCCTCTTCAAGATCTGTTGGTTCTTCAGGTTGAATTATTGCAGTCGTGACAATAGCAGTGGGGTCTGCGTCGATGATATGTATTTTACCAATATTTTCAAAATCAAATTCTGAATTAGGGTTTGGCTCCTTATCTTTGATCTCATCCACCAATGACTGTTTTGAGCGACATTCATTGGTTTTGTACCAGGGGATTTTGTGGAAATCGCACCATTTTCCGTTGCCCTTCTTCGCCTTCCCGTGACCCTTCTTTTCCTGTGGCTTAGACTGGTTTTCAGAAAGTTGTTTGTTAGGGCCTTCTTTATCATACTTTGGTTATTGCGGATTTGCAGACCCAAACTCTCATTTGTTCTGGTGCTTAAATTTCTTCTTGATTTTAACAACATATCGATAAGCAACACTGAGTGATGAGATGTCCAGAAAATCCATTTCAATTTGGATGTATTTGTGTAGAACCCCATGGTATTTCAGAACCAAATGTCGTTTAGAGTATTTGATACCCAGATTGGTGCGCAAGGTATGGAAGGTATTGGTGAACTCCATAACTGCTTGGCCCCTTTCTTGCCACAGTTTTTTCCATCTCATGCACTGGTCCTCATAGTTTCCAACAGGGTAATACTATTCCTTTACCGCATCTACAAAAAGATCCCAAGTGGGATCGACCCCATATATTCTAGACTCCTCTGTGGAACTTTTCTTCGAGTAAGTCTCCCACCAGTGTTTGACATGTGGGAGAGATTTAAGGAGTGCGAAGGTGATCTTCTCTCTGTCGAAAAAAATGTGAACAAAGAAATAACCTTCTAGCAGATTTAACCATTTGTCTAGAGCTTCTGCATCTATCTATCCTTCAAATACAAAAATATCAAAATTAACTTGTACCTTGAAAGGCGAGGTGCCTCCAAAGTGGTCGTTTGATGAAGTTGCGCCTATTTCTATCGACAAGCGCTGAAATATGTGGGAAAAGTTCTCCAGCATTTCTTTCCTCTCTCGCGTGAGAGTTTGCTCAAGCAACAATCTGATAGGATCGTCTACTTTTCCATTTTTATTTTATTCTTCCATTGAGGGTTTCTTGAGTGTGCGAGAGAGACTGTCCATAAGAGAGAAAATCTCGAGACCCAACTTTCTATACTCGGACCTCATCAGGGACATGCACTGAAAAACGATCAAGAACAACCTACTCTGATACCACTGATCCAGATTATTTTCGGCATGAAATGAGAGTGGGGATATAATAAAGAAATGCACAGATATATCACAAATATTCAATAATATAACAAAAATGTATCAAAGATGCAACCATAAACACAGATATACAGTAATACACGATTTCTATTAATGAAAGAAATGTACAGAGACTGTAAAAATATAGAGTGAAAGACTCACTAGAATGGTGGCAGTGAAATTTGAGATATTTCATGGGTAATTTGCAAGAATAAATCCTAGAAACTAACAATATCAAATTTAAATATTTAATTGCACTAATTCAATCTTGCAATCAACCGAATTTTATGTTCACAGTGCGCCTAGGTGAAATTGGATGAAATTGAGCAAATTTCTAGTTTCGGTAGTGGAGTTATAAAGAAATTAAAGAGGAAGGTGGGGTCAAATTTCATGTGGAAATGTTAAATTGGTGTACACATGGCCATAATTGGTCATATATAACTATATTCATAGCTTCAATGGTCACGATCGATAAAAAAAAAAAGCGAAATTGGGCAAAAGCCCCAAAATTCTACTGATAAATTATGGAGATTTGATGAGAAAGATGACGGATTTCACAGGGAAAAAATTGGTCATATGAAGTTGATATAGACTTTCAATGACGACCATTGAAATTTTTTTGAAATTAATTAATATTGGGTATTTTTGGAAATTTCGAAAACAAGCGAAATTTGAAAATTTTGGAAGAAATTTTTGGGTATTTTCCTGTATGATGACATCATCATGACATGGAGGCCATGTGTCTGTTGATGTGGTAGAAAACAAATGTGTACTTCCATGGTTGAAGGTACATATTGTATGGGATGACAGTTGGCAGGTTATGTGGATCCATGTGGCAGGCCAACTGTCAGACCCACGAAGCCATGGTAAGATCTTGGAATTTGTCTAAGTGTTAAGATATCATGGAGCATAGAGAGAATTGAGGGTATGGTATCCTCGCGAACCTGCAAACCTGCAGTAAAAATTGGAAAATCATATAAGTCTTAAGGATTGGTCGGGCATACAGGTGGATGGAGTTCTAAGAGTAAAATAAATATGAGATCACCCAAACTTGCGGTGAAATTTTGAAATTTGACGAAGTGTCAAGACTTCATAGGTGTGAAGGATATCACAGAGGTGATGAATCATAATAAAATGACCATGAACCCGTGGTGAAATCTCGGAGAAAATGACTAAGTAACTGTGTATAATGGATACAGTGGAACATGATGGTGCCTTTTGGAGGAGGAAAAAGTTATGACATGAATGAAATGGACTCATGAAACTGCGATAAACTTGAGAAAATATTCTAAGTATAGGAGCAAGTTAAGGGTGGTGGAATGTGATAGTGTATTTTGGAGGCTGCGGAATTTTTAAGGGAAGAAATGAATACCTTAGAACCATGGTGAAATATTTTAATGGTCAATATCTAATTCAAATATAATCGGATGATGGTTGAGCATCGAAGATAGGATGCTTGAGCTAACAAAATTATCTTCCCTTTCATGCCATTAATAGTCTTCCTGCTCAGAGATTTTGAAGGGGGACACAAGAAATAGTCATGTGCATTCATGGACAGCAGAGTCCATGTATTCCCTCAATAATGTATATATATATATATATATAAAATATATTAATAATTCACAAGAAATTAGAAATAAATTATTTCTGATAAAATTCCAAAGAACAAAATGTTGTATAAAATGATGGATTTGTTAAATTCTTGTAGCCTTAAAAATCTTGTTGAAAACACATTTTGGAGAACCAATAACATAACTCGACGTAATAATAATTCAACAGGAATATCAGTAAACTAAGACATGGATGATTCCCAAGGAACTTACAATTATGAAGATGAATGCATAATATTTGGTATGGGTGTGAATGTTGCAGTAATAGAATCCAATGGGCATGGAGAAGATAGAAAGGAAGAGAGCATGAAATTGGAAGATACCATAAAAAGTTGCAAAAGGATGTCTAAATTTATAAACATGATAATGAGAATCTTATTGATGTAGAACCCCTATCCCTCTTGAGGGCTGTGTGACCTCCCGGTCATGATCTTCTGGTTCTAGAGCCGAAATGGCTCTTCTGTTTCCAAATTGGAACCCTTTGAATGAACACACAGGTTCCCCCACAAATGCTTAGCTGAATTTTCCAAGCGCCAAGCGTGATCTCCCACAGTGCATGACCAAGAGTCGTGACCACACCCTTATCCTTCCTACCTTTTGCTATTTCACGATTTTGGATTTGGGAGACAAGTACCTATGTCCTTCCAACTTGCGATACCCGAGATCTCGATCTGGGCCAACGGTCCAGATCTCCTTGTGATCGACGGTTCAGGTCGAATCACGATCTCGCAACTTGGGTTTTGTAGTGCAAAGAGCTCTGCCTCCCAACTCGCGATACCTGAGTTTGCGAAATGGACCAACCTCACTATTTCGCGATCTCACGACTTAGGGTTTTGAAGCACAAAAAACTCCACCTCCCAACTCGTGATACCCGAGTTCACGAAATGGACCGTACTTGCTATCTCGCGATCTCACGACTAGGGGTATTCAAGCGCAAAGAACTCTGCTTCCCAGCTAACGATACCCGAGTTCACGAAATGGATCGATGGTCCAAATCTATCTGAGATCGATGGTCACTATTCCTCCTGATCTTTGGACGTCAAGAAGCCTCGTTGCAAACCTCCTTGCAGCTCCACCTTATCCAACGACTCGCAGGGTTTCGGCGTTTCTCCTCGAGGATTCTCCACCGTCCGTTCAGATCTTTGAGATCTCCCCTCCTGGATCTACGCAGGGTTAAAGCCTGTGCTCCTACCTCAGATCAGACGGTCCGCGAGATTCTCCACCGCGATCCAACGCTCGACGATGTTCTTCCTCCTGATCTTTTACTCACTTCAGACTCAGAAGATTTTAGAATTCTTTGAAGACTCGGTCTTCGCTTCTTCCAAGGAATGAGTTCCTGGATCTCGATAACACTTTCTGAAGTGTTGTTCCTCCTCAACTTTGCTTGGTTCAAACTTCGATTTCCCACGCACTCCTTGCATCTAAGGGATTTCGATAACTCATATCCACAGTATTTTTCCTTGAGAAATTCCTCCTGATTTCCTTACGTTCCTCTCTAGCTTGATGCACACCTTGCAGAGCTTCTAATGAAGAGAAACAATTGAAATCGGAAAAACTCACAGTTCCATCCACTTGTTCATGAAAACAGAAATGACAGGAAAACACACATAGTCCACACACCATACATTTGGATCAATTTTCATTCTGTTATATTCACAAGTGCCCAATGGCTACATAATACATTCAAAATTACAGTAGCTCAAAAAACTCAGATCTCCTGTTAACTCACAGTTCTCTCTTACAACTAATTTCTCTCTATATTGCTTCTCTCTCTAACTGGGTGTACAAACTTCTACATAACTCAAAAATGTTTCTAGGGTTTCCCCTAGCTACTTGCCTACTCTAAAATTCATCCTACGCTATCTTAATTCAGTCTCATTCCAGAGCCGAAGTGGAAACTCCTTCTCTGTTTACAATTTCAAAACTTGCCTCAAAGGGTAAAATTCGGCACCGGTTCAAGCGTGCCTCCAAAGGTGAATTTCGCTGCTGAGTGAAGGCTGGTTTCAAAATCGGTTGTAACTTCCCACACAGAAGTTCTGGAAGAACTCTTACATGTTGAGTGGTCCCACCTTTGTGCGCTTGCCAATGATGCTCCTGCATCATACTCCCCTTGAAAAAAAATTATGGACTCCTGTTCATGAGCTCCTCTACTAACTTTCCCTACTTCTGGATAGCAGCTTCATTTTCCCAAATAGAATCTTCTATTGGGTGTCCCTTCCATTTGACCAGATACTCAAAATAAATCTTCGTCTTGGTCTTCTTGCCAATCCTCTGATCCAAAATCTTCTCCATCTGTAGCTTCTCTGCCATAAGAATCCGCTTCTCCCACTGAATTTTTCCTTGATCTTCTGACCCTTCTGTGTCATCTTTCCTCTATGGATAAAGGTATGAAACATTGAATATGGGAAAAATTCCCACACCATCTGGCAACTCAATCTCATAGGTGTTTGCATCAAACTTCCTCAAGATCTTACAGGGTGCTATCTTTTTCATCTTCAACTTGTTGTATGTTCCTCTAGGGAACCTTTCCTTCCTGAGATGTGCTAAAACCTGATCTCCTACTTCAAATTGAAGTTCCCTGTGATGCTAATCAACTTTGTGGTTGTATTTCTAGTTAGAACTCTGTAATTGTTATTTGATCTGACTATGGAGTTTCTATATTTCAGCAGCAAAATCCTCTGCTCCAGTGCTTCTGATCTCACCCTGTTCCAAGTCTCTCAACTCAGACACTCCCCTGGGTTGCATTCCATAGAGTATTTGGAATGGGATCTTTCCAGTGCTTCTTTTTGGTGAGTCATTATATGCAAATTCTGATTGTGGTAGAATCTGATCCCATTGGTTATGGTGTTCAGTAACCAGACTTCTCAATAAGTTCCCCAAACTTATATTTACCACCTCACTCTGCCCATCTGTCTGAGGGTGATAAGCTGAGATGAAGGAAAAATCTATCCCCGTCTTCTTCCACAATGTCCTCCAAAAGTGACCAACAAATTTTGTGTCTCTGTTTGAGACAATGCTCCCAGGTAGACCATGAAGTCTCACAACTTCTCTGAAAAGAAGATTTGCAACATGTGTTGCATCACTGGTCTTCTGGCAAGGGATGAAATGTGCCATATTTGAAAATCTGTCCACCACCAAAAATATGGAATCAAATCCTCTTTGTTTTCTTCGCAATCCCAACACAAAATACATGCTTATTGCATCCCAAGGCCTCTCTGGCATTGGCAATGGTTGATACGATCCAGTGTTCTGTCTTTTCCCCTTTGCATGTTGACAGATCCTACATCTGTTCACAAATTTTATCACCTCTGTTCTCATACCTGGCCAATAGTATGAACTTCTCAACTATGAAAATGTTTTATCATGGCCAAAATGTCTAGCCAATCCTCCACTATGCTTCTCCTTCAAAAGATTGTTCCTCATTGAGCATCTTGGTATGCACAATTGATTTCCTTTGAACAACAATCCTTATTGAACCATATACTCTATCCACTGACTTCAATCTCTCAATACAGGGATTTTACATGCTTCGTAGGCCTCCTTGAAATCTGTATCATCACAATACATATCCTTAAGGTGTTCAAACCCCAAGGTCTCCACCTGGAATTCTTGCAGAATTAAACATCTCCTTTTTAATGCATCAACAACTTTGTTAGCATTCCCAACAATATGTTTTATGACAAATGTAAAATTTTGCATAAATTCAACCCATTTTGCATGCCTCTAATTAAGTTTTTCTTGTCGGGTTATGAATTGTAAAGCTTGGTTATCGTTGTACAAGACAAACTATTGCGGGACAAGATAATGCCTCCATTTCCTCGATGCTTGAATTATGGCATAGATCTCCTTGTCATATGTGGAGTATTTCCTCTTGGTCTCATTCATCTTCTCACTAAAATAGACAACGGGTTTGTTATCCTGACTCAAAACTGCTCTTATCGCAATTCCGCTCGCATCACATCTCACCTAAAATGTCTTTCCAAAATTCGGCAAGACCAGAATTGGTCGTTCTGTTATCTTCTCCTTCAATATATTGAATCTCTTTTCGGCCTCCTCTGTCCATTTAAAATATTTGTGCCACTTCTTCACTATATCCATCATGGGTGCACAAATCCCACTGAAGTCTCTAATGAACTTTCTATAAAAACTTGCTAAACCATGAAAGCTCCTTACCTCGAACATGATCCTTGGTGACGACCACTCTCTGATCTCTTTCACCTTCTTTGGATCCATATTCAATTCATTCGAAGAGATCACGAAACCCAAATAAATGAGTTTTTTCTTCATAAAAGGCGACTTCTTCAAATTGATCAGTAGTTTCTCTTTTTGTAGCCTCCTCATTACTAGCGTTAGGTGCCTCAAATGCTCCTCTTTAGTCCTGCTAAAGATTAGTATATCGTCCAGATATACAACCACGAACTTGCCAATGAAATCCTTCATAATTTCATTCATCAACCTCATAAAAGTTCTCGGAGCATTTGTTAAGCCAAATGGAATAACCAACCACTCATACAAACCTTCATTCGTCTTAAAGGTTGTTTTCCACTCATCACCTTCTCTCATCCCGATTTGGTGATATCCACTTTTCATATCTATCTTGGAAAAGAAATTTGCTTCACTTAAGCAATCCATTAAGTCATCCATTCTCAGTAAAGGAAATCTGTACCTGATGGCGATCTTGTTGATGGCTCTCAAGTCTATGAACATTCTCCATCCTCCATATTTCTTTGGGCTTAACATAGTTGGTACTGCGCTTGGGCTCAAACTTTCTCTGACCAAACCCTTATCCAACAATTCTTGGAATTGGTTCTTCACCTCCTCATTTTCTCGAGGTGTTAATCTACGTTGCCTTGTTCAACAGGATTTCTCCTGATATCAAGTGAATATGATGACTGCTACTCCTAATGGGTGGCAATGAGTTTGGCAACTCATCCACCACTATATCAGCAAAATTATCCAGCAGCTCTGGAACTTCTTCAGGCAAATCATCCATTGATGTACTCGTAAGGATGACTCTTGGCTTCCTCACCACATTGAACTACATATCCTTTTCTTCCTTGACTTCTCTCAGGAGTTCCTTCCCACTCATGAGAAGTATGCTTGTGCTCGCTTCCTCTTTCGCTCTCTTCTCCTCCATTGGAAGCAACATATGCATCCTACCATTCTTCTCCAATGTATATGTATTTTTCCTTCCATCGTGAATGACATTTCTGTCAAACTGCCATGGTCTTCCCAACAAAATGTGGCATATGTCCATGGGAATTACATCACATAGGATTTCATCTTTATATCCTCCTATTTTAATTTCAACCAAGCATTGTTTAGCAATCGTTACCTGGTGTCCTTTTTGCAGTCATGAGACTTTGTATGGCCTTGGATGTGTAGCTGTCTTCAACTCCAATTTCTCCACCATCTTTGTGGATACTAGGTTGTCTGTAATCACACTTTCAATGATCACCTTGCATACTTTATCCTTAGTCTTGCAAGTCGTCCTGAAGAGACTGTTTCTCTGCATTGGTTTTTCAATTTCTACCTCTGGTTTTAAGAGAACTTTTCTCAACATTAGGGATGCTCCATCCTATGCTCCTTCTGCCTCAACATCTCTTCGTTCTGATTCTAAAATGTGAGCTTCACTTCCTTCCTTCTTCTTCTCAGGAAATTCCCAAGACATGTGCCCTATCTTTCCTTGGTTATAACACCTTACTCCTCCTCGGCCTCTTCCTCTAGAAGAGTTTCTTCCACCACTCTGTCTTCCTCATGAACTTCCTCATCTTTCTAAGTGATTGTGTGGTTTCTCATCCTCATCCTTAGACTAATGTTCTCTATCACGTTTCAATCCATTTCTTTTTCTTGTGACCGAGATTTTACCTCTTCCTCACTGGTTCTATTTTATGTCCAGCTTCTCCTCTGCCTTCAGCACAAACTGATAATTATCTTCCACAGTCCTGACTGACATCATGTTGAGCTCGTCCTGTATCTCATATCTGAAGACATTTATATATTTGGTGACTTTCTCTTCATCTCTCTCTCTTTGTCCAGTTCTGATGTTCAGACGGTAGAACTCCTCGATGTACTCATTGACTGTCATCCCTTTTTGTCTCAGGTTCTATAGCTTCCTGAACAGATTGATCTGGTAGTCTTTGGGTATGAACTTAGCCTTCAATTTGGATACCATCTTGTCCCAAAGTTTTATCCTCTATTTGCCTTTACTTCTCCTCTCAGCCTATAGTTCGTCCCACCACAGTGTTGCATTCCCTTTTAGCCTCGTGACTACCTTCTTCACCTTCTTCTCCTCATTGACATCTTCATAGTCAAAGTGTTTGTCCATGGACCTTATACAGTCCAAGAGTTCTTCAACATCTAGATTTCCCTCGTACATGGGGACCTCTATCTTAGCTATGCCTCCCAATTTGGCAGCTACTCTCAACAAACATTCCTCTGCAGCATCCTCTCCTGTAGCTTATTCAATCTCAACCTCTTCACTTTCTGCATCACTGACATCCCCAATGTCAGGTTGTATTCTCTATGTTTCTTCCATTGTTTCCAATCGGGCGCAAAGCTCTCGCATCTTCCTCTCTACAACACGGTTGGCTAAAGGTGACTCTCATCTTCTTGGCAGCATTATGTTAGCTATCTGTCACACAAAGAGTACATCTCTGAGTTCTCTATCTCCTTCTTTTCCTCCTTCGCCTGAAGTTTACAGATGAAAAACTTATTCTCTGATACCACCTGATGCAGACCCCCTATCCCTCTTGAGGGCTGCGCGACCTCCCGTTCAGGATCTTCTAGTTCCATAGCTAAAAAGGCTCTTCTGGTTCCAAACTGGAACCCTTCGAATGAACACACAGGTCCCCCCACAAATGCTTAGTTGACTTTTCCAAGCTCCAAGCATGAGCTCCCACAGTGCACGACCAAGAGCCATGACCACACCCTTATCCTTCATGCCTTTCACTATTTTGCGATTCGATATTTGGGAGACAAGGACCTCTGTCCTTCCAACTTGTGATACCCGAGATCACGATGTAGGCCAATGGTCTAGATATGCCTATGATCGATGGCTCATATCGAATCGCGATCTCGCAACTCGGGGTTTTGAAGTGAAACGAACTCTGCCTCCCAACTCGTGATACCCGAGTTCGTGAAATGGACCGACCTCGCTATTTCGCGATCTCGCGACTTGGGGTTTTGAATCACAAAGAACTCTGCCTCCCAACTCATGATACTCGAGTTCAAAAAATGGACCGACCTTGCTATCTTGTGATCTCGTGACTCGGGGTATTGAAGCACAAAGAACTCTACCTCCCAGCTCGCGATACCTGAGTTCACGAAATGGATCGATGGTCCAGATCTATCTAAGATCGATGGTCACTATTCCTCCTGATCTTTGGACGTCAAGAAACCCTCACCGCTAACCTCCTTGTAGCTCCACCTTATCCAATGAATCGTGGGGTTTTGGTGTTTCTCCTCAAGGATTCTCCACCGTCCATTCAGATCTTTGAGATCTCCCCTCCTGGATCTACGCAGGGTTAAATACTGCGCCCCTACCTCGGATTGGATGATCCGCGGTATTCTCCACCATGATCCAATGCTCGACGGTGTTCTTCCTCCTGAGTTTTTACTCACTTCAGACTTAGAAGATTTTCTAAGTCTTCGAAGACTCGGTCTTCACTTCTTCTAAGGAATGAGTTCCTGGATCTCGATAACACTTTCCGAAGTGTTGTTCCTCCTCAGCTTTGTCTCGTTCAAACTTCGATTTCCTGTGCACTCCTTGCATCTCAAGGATTTTGATAACTCATATCCATGGTATTTCTTGCTGAGAAATTCCTCTTGATTTCCTTACGTTCCTCTCTGGCTCGATGCACACCTTCCAGAGGTTCCAATGAAGAGAAACAATTGAAACTAGAAAAACTCACAGTTCCATCCACTTGTTCATGAAAACAGAAATGACAGGAAAACACACATAGTCCACACACCATACATTTGGATCAATTTTCATTATGTTATATTCATAAGTGCCCAATGGCTACATAATACATTCAAAATTATAGTAGGTCAAAAAAATGAGATCTCCTGCTAACTCACAGTTCTCTCTTACAACTAATTTCTCTCTATATTGCCGCTCTCTCTAACTGGGTGTACAAACTTCTACATAACTCAAAAATGTTTCTAGGGTTTCCGCTAGCTACTTGCCTACTCTAAAATTCATCCTACACTATCTTAGTTCAGTCGCATTCCAGAGATGAAGTGGAAACTCTTGCTCTGTTTACAATTTCAAAACTTGCCTCAAAGGGTAAAATTTGGCACCGGTTCAAGCAGGCCTCCAAAGGTGAATTCCGCTACTGAGTGAAGGCGTATTTCAAAATCGGTTGTAACTACCCACGTAGAAGTTCTAGAAGAACTCTCACGTGTTGAGTGGTCCCGTCTCTGTTTTATTGCCAACGATGCTCCTGCATCAGTTATGAAAGCCAAGTAGAAACAGTAAGGATTTAACATCAATTTAATGTAGAGCTTGGAAAGAATAGAGAAGAATATGGATAGGGAGACCGAGTCAAGAAAATTAGGGAGTCACCATTCTCATGATGAGAGGAGAAGAATCAAAAGTAGTCATCATCATCACTCCCTAAGGAATTCAACTAGGAGAACATATAGTAGTTCAATTCCATCCTCTGTTAGGAAGCATAAGAAGATGTCTGGGGTGGATGAGTTACAGGGAGAAATGAATAAAATCAAGCCACCTACATTTGATGGTGAACACAAGAAGGATGAGGATGTTGAGACCTAGTTGTTGGGCATGATAAATTATTTTCAGATGCATAATTACTCTTCACAAGAAGAAGGAATCATTTCCATATATCAACTCAAAGGAAAAACATCAATGTGGTGGGATCAATTTGTGCAAGTGCAACACATTGATGGGAAAAAAGGTTTCTTGGAGAGAATTCAAAAGGTATTCTCAAAAGAAGTACTTAACCAAATGATACTTTGATAAGAAGATGAAGGAGTTCTTTGAACTCAAGCTTGGGAGTATGGCCATAGATGATTATGAAAGGAGGTTCTTAGAGCTACTAAAATATGGTTCTTTCATCAAGGATGAACAATTTAAAACTCATAGGTACCTGAGTGGGATGCCATCATTTATCAGTGAAAAGATATAGTATGATGGTCCCAAGATACTAGAGGAAACCATCATGAGAGACAAATTCCTTTATGTTCAACATAGATGAATACCAACTTTCCAAAAGGCGTGGGAAGACTAGAAGAAGAGAAACATGGAACATAGGAGGAAGGATACAAAGCCATCATTCTTACAAAATAATTATCAAGTAAAACCATATCCTAAGGAACCCAATATGAATGAGACAATGGGGAAAATACCAGGAAACAACCTATTCAATGTTGATGTTGTGGGGGAGATCATATGTACATAGATTTCCCTCACAGAGGTGAAAAAGTGAGGATTTTTCACAATTTACAGCAAGATGAAATAGTAGAGGACATGGGCAGAAATGTACCTAGGATCTACGTAGCTTTGGATAACAAGAACACTGAGTTTTAGTCACATATGTTTTAAGTGGAAGGTAATATAAAAAACCAACCCATTGCTATTTGGATTGATACAAGATCTAGTCATAGTTATAGATATCCTAAGATGGTGGAAAGATTTCATTTGCCAAGAGGAAAGCTTGGTAAAACTTGCATGGTGCAACTAGCTACATGAGCTAAAATGAAGATTAATGATATGGTTAAGGCATGCCCAATGGACATGAATGGATTAATCACAAGGGAATATTTGAATATCATACCTTTGGGATCATATGACTTCCAAATCGGTATGGATTAGTTGGACCAACATCATGTTGTTCTAGAATGTTATAATAAGGACTTTACTTGCTTGGATGAAGAAGGGACTCTGAGGAGAGTTCAGGATATTCCAAGAGAAGTAACCGTTAGATAATTTTAAGCCTTGCAGCTGAAGAAAAAATTCAAGAAAGGATGTCAGATATTTGCAACACATATGAAAGAGGCACCTAAGAATAAAGTGCCAAGTATTGAAGATTATGTAGTCCTAAAAGAGTATAAATATGTATTTAAAGAAATATCGGGGATGCCACCCAAGAGAGATATTGATTTCTCCATAAACCTGATACTTGGAGCAACTTGAGTATCCAAGACTCCTTATAGGATGAGTACACCAGAGTTGAAGGAGTTGCAAATGCAATTGGAGGAACTTATAAAGAAGGGGTATATATTCTCAAGTTTGTCACCTTGGGGTGCCCTAGTATTATTTGTAAAGAAAAAAGATTGAACCTTGAGGATTTACATTGACTTCAGGCAGTTCAATAAGGTAACTATGAAGAACAAGTATCCTTTTCCAAGGGTTGATGATCTCTTTGATGAGTTGAAAGATGATAATGTATTATGTAAGATTGATCTCAGGTTAGTTTATCACCAGGTAAGAATTGAGGAAGAAGACATTAGAAAAAATTCCTTCATAACAAGGTATGGACATTATGAGTTCACAGTGGTGCCATTTGGGTTATCAAATGCGACAACTAACTTCATGTGTTTAATGAATGAAATTTTCATAGAATACTTGGATAAGTTTGTCATTGTGTTTTTGAATGACATATTTATTTAATCAAAATATAAATAAGAACATGAGAAACACTTGAGGATGGTGCTACAAGTATTGATAGAACATCAACTATTTGAAAAGTTGACCATGTGTTCATTCTACCATCGACATATATGTTACTTGGGGCATATTATTTCAGAGGAAGGGATAACAGTGGACTTGGAGAAGATAAAATCCATTGAAGGGTGGACGACACCAAGGAATGTATCTGAGGTGAGATCATTCATGGGACTTGTAGGTTACTACATAAGATTTATTGTAAGATTCTCAAATATTGCACACCCAATCACTTCCTTGCAAAAGAAGGGTGTGAAGTTTGAGTGGACATCACATTGTGAAACAAGTTTCCAACAATTGAAGTATTTTTTGAGTGTTTCTCCGATATTGAGGATTATTGTTCCAAATGAGGACTACATTATATGCCCAGATGCATGTAAAGAAGGACCTGATGTATTTCTTAGTTAGAATCGACATGTGGTGTGCTACAAATCATGAAAATTAAAGGAGCATGAAAGACACTATGCTACTCATGATTGGGAATTGGCATCCATAGTGCATGCCTTGAAGATGTGGAGGTACTACCTCATGGGGAAAATACTCAAGTTGAGGACAGACCATAGTGGTATGAAATATTTATTTGGACAACCAAATTTAAATTCCAGGTATAGAAGAT
The DNA here is from genome assembly GCA_010110895.2 of Picea sitchensis. Lineage (NCBI taxonomy): Eukaryota > Viridiplantae > Streptophyta > Pinopsida > Pinales > Pinaceae > Picea > Picea sitchensis. The sequence continues at coordinate 36,657 of SNQJ01S0004862.1, read as the reverse complement.
GGTTCGAATTCCTCAGTGAATATGATTTTGATATAAATCATATCAAGGGTAAGGAGAAAAAGGTGGTTGATGCACTCAGTAGGAGAGTGCATGAGATGCATACTACAACCATTAGCATGTACCAAACCGGTTTGATTTTTTTTTTATAGAGGATACAAAATCATATCAATAGTACATGGAGATAAAGGAAAATTTTCAGCAAGGTGATTTGCAATAGAAAATGGAAAACTATAAGCTAAAAAATGATGAAATTATCATATATAGGGGAAACATTTATGTGCCAAATTCTGAAGAATTGAAAATTATGATATTAAAAGAAATGCATAATGTTCCTTATGTTGGACATCCAGGTTACCTCAAGACTATTATAGATATCAAGAGCCAATATTATTGGCTAGGTATGAAGAAAGAGGTGGGCAATTTTATTTCTAGGTGTTTGGAATGCCAAAAGGTCAAGACTGAGCATAGACACCTAGTTGGGTTGCTACAACCATTATCCATTCCTGAGTGGAAATGGAAAGTTGTAATGATGGATTTCATCACTAAACTACCCAGAAAAAATAAGCAACATGATTCTAACATGGTAGTGGTGGATAAGCTTACTAAATATCCCCATTTTATTCTAGTGAAGATCACTCAGAAGGAAGATAACATTGTTGATATTTATATGAGAGAAATTGATAGGCTATATGGTGTTCCTAAGACAATTGTATCTGACAAAGATCTCAAATTTACATCAAATTTATGGAAGGGAGTATTCAAGGGTTTTGGAACAAATCCTAATTTTAGAACTGCTTATCATTTAAAGTTAGATGGGCAAACAAAAAGGGTGAATCAAGTGATAAAGGAAATGCTAAGGATGTATGTGATGGATAAATCATCAAAATGGGAGGATTATTTTCATTTGGTAGAGTTTGATTATAACAATGGGTAATTATAACGAGTTTAAATTACTTATGGAAATGAATGAACAGATGGTGAAAATAAATATAATTTAAAGGCTTCCCAAGACATGTAGAAGAGTTATGAATATAAAGGAAGAGTCATAGAAAGTTTAAAGTGGGTGACCATGTGATATAGGTGGATATTGGTGGCCACCCACCTATTCCAACTGACTCCTCTTATCTGTTTTTGTTCATCACGTTCTTATGCATTGCTTTGTAATTGTGGATTCTACACTTCTGTGGTTGTCTGAATCCCCACACATCCTCCAGGTGGATATTGGTGGTCTCTCGCCTAATCCAACTAGCTTATTTTGCATGTTTTCATGTGAGCACATCTTGCTGCACTTCCAATGCCGTTTTGGGGCCCTAGACGTTGTTTTTTTGGTTTTCCACAGTCAAACTTTAGACGAAGTCAGAGTTTGATGGTGGAATGTGTAGCTCTCTGAAATACTTTTCCAATGGACTATCACATGCCTAAAATGAAGATACCAACTTACACCAACTTACACCAAGTTACACCAACTTACCCATAGGGGCCCACATGACTTTTGGCATTTCACCTTCTAGGGTTAGGTGTCTGGATGTCTCGTGTTTTCGAATTCATGAGTAATATCAAAAAGGCCTTTGGAGCCTCATTGTAATCCATTATGCTCAGACATATGCGTGTAACAACCACATCTCTTCTCAAAGATAACTACCACCATTCGAGTAAGTGTTTCAGCTCTACAATTTTACAGTTTAAGCCTATTTCATTATTCAATAGAAGATATTGTTCACTGGATATTTGTGTTATTCTTCATATCTCCGTATTTATTTTATTCAATTTATTAATCAATTTGTTCCACTCCTAAATCAAAATCAATGGTATCAGATCATTTTTCTCTTCATTTATCTTTCTTCATGCATGTGCTCGACAAGATCTGGGTACAAGACGTTGGGACTCGAACCAATTGAGCCATTACAAGATCAGTCGCACCGATCTTGACAACAACCCATGGGGGACAAAAAGAAATATGATGGAGTAGGATATCCTATTAAAATGTTTCTTGAGGAAGCCCTCATTAGAAAAAGGAACGAAATGATGGACAAATTCACAGAGATCCTTTGACGACTACCCACAGGCGAAGCATCTTCATAAAGCGATGATGCAACCCCCTTGAAGGTACAAGTAAATTTTGATATTCCATTATTTGAGGGACTGATAGATGAAGATGCTGTGGATAAATGGTTGAATCTTCTCGAAAGTTATTTTTAGGTCCACAAGTTTTCCGATAGGGAAAATATCACTTTTGCACTCCTCAAGGTCATTCCCCATGTTAAAGACTAGTGGGATACTTACTCTGAACAAAGGGCCATGAAGGAATCTGTAATGTTTGTGGTGGCCCCAACATGGGATTCCTTTCGGGACACCATTAAATAACAGTACTACCCTATTGGAATCTACGAGGACCAATACACTAGATGGACCACCCTAAGTCAAGAAAGGGACCAGACAGTACCATATTTCACCAATATTTTCCATACCCTACGCACCAAATCAGGTATCAAATACTCTGAGCATCATATGGTTCTCAAATACCATGGTTGTTTGCATAGATAAATTCAAACATAAATGGAGTTTTTTAACATTTCCTCATTGGGAACGACTTATAGATACGTTGTCAAGATTGAGCAGAAATTTAAGCATAAAAGGCGAGAGTTTGGATCTTCAAACCCCTCACAGCCGAAGTAGGGAAAATGCATCCCCAAACAACACATAAAGGGACCAAGTCAAGATGGCCACCCTCAAGACAACCAGTCCAATCTGCAACACAAGAAGGGAAATGAGAAGACAAATAAGGACATGGGAAAATGGTGTGAGTACCATAAAACCCATGGAAAAACACCGAATAATGTCTCTCCAAGTAGTTCCTCATGGCCGAACTAAAGGCTTTCAAGTCAGAGGCTGATTCTGATTCTGAATCAAATCTTAAAGGAGGGAAGAAAATTATCAATGATGAACCCCGTGCCACTGTCGGTACCACCAAATTCCAGCCAAGTGAACCAGCAGAACCAGAGGAAGGGGAATGCCTCTTTCACTTGCAGATGTGGGTAAAGGGGGATCCACTTCATTTCATTTTCGATAACAGTATTAAGAAGAACCTTATTTTAGCAGAGGTCATCAAGAAATTAGAACTGCCAATGACACCACACCTACAACCCTACACCATCGACTGACTTCGCCAAGCAAGAGATCTCTGTGTCAGCCAATAGTGTTGTTTTCCCTACAACATCAAGCCTTTCAAAGATGACGTACTGTGTGATGTTTATCCCCTAGAATTTTGTGATGTTCTTTTAGGACAACCATATTTATGGAAGCATCATTTTGTGTATGAGTCTAGACCCCGTAGTGTTATTATTACTTTGGGTAGACAATTGTACAGGATACCATAGGTAGCATCGCCTACTACTATTT
>SNQJ01S0004862.1:22836-33231 GCA_010110895.2 Picea sitchensis | reverse complement strand
TCTTTAATCTTTTTTAATTAATGTAGTAAGGTCATATCATAGACCGAGAAGTTCATCTTCTTTGTGATCTGTGCTCACAGTAACCAGAAGGTCGCCACCACATCCATGGCCTCTACACAAAGGCTCTCTTTGGAGCGGAAGCAAGTGGACAAGATCGTGAAATAATACAAAGACATATTCTCCTCACCTACAGGGGTACTGACACACTACCAAGTCAAGCATCCAATTGATTTGACCCCCGATGCACCTCTACCTAATGAAACAGTGTATCATTTCTTGTTGATGGAAAATGATGAAATCAGGCATCATATCCAAGAGATTATTCAAAAGGGGAACATTAGACCTAGCTCCTCACCTTGTGGAAGCCTAATTGTACTGGTGCAGAAGAAGGATTGGACTTGACGACTATGCATTGATTACATAGCCTTAAAAAAAATCATAGTCAGGAACCGGTACCCCATTCCCAGGATTCATGACCTTCTTGACCAACTCAAGGGGGAAAATTTCTTCACCAAGATTGACCTAAAGTATGGCTACCACTAGGTTCCCATCGAGCCAACTAATGTATGGAAGACAACCTTCAAATCTAAAGAAGGTCTCATCAAATGGTTAGTCATGCCCTTTGGCTTAACAAATGCACCAACTACTCTCATGAGGATGATGGATGATGTACTGAGACCCTTCACCAAAGCCTTTGTGGTGGTATATTTGGATGACATCCTCATATTTAGTAGAACGTGGGAGGAGAACATGCAGCATATTCAATAGTTTTTGAGCACTCTGCGACAACACAAGCTATATTCCAACTTGGAGAAATGATCTTTTGGTATGAACATGGTCCAATACTTGGGTTACACTACTGATGAGAATGGGGTACATGTTAATCCAGCTAAGATCCAAGTCATACGTGACTGGCCAGTCCCGACCACACTGATCTAGCTTCAGATCATCTTGGGAGTAGCCAACTTCTACCGATGGTTCATGTTGGTATTCACCCATATTGAATGGGCCCTCAACCATGTGACCAAGGGAGATGGTAGGGCCAATTTAGTGTGGGGGAAGGAGCAAAAATGAGAATTCGATGATCTAAAGCATCGCTTGTTCTCAACTCCAGTACTTTCCTTGCTCGATTTTCAACAACCATTCGAGATTGAGACTGATGCATATGACTATGTTGTCGGTGCAGTTCTCACTCAACACAAGAATCCTATGGCATACCATAGTGAGACATTATCCGATACTATCCAGAAATACCCAACCTATGACAAGGAAATGTATTCCAATGTACAAGCCTTTCGTCAATGGAAATATTACATTCTCAAAAAAGAGACGATCATACACACCAATCAAAAGCCTCTGCAGTTCATATAGACATAAGGGAAATTGCAGAAAAACCACCATCATAAGTGGTCCACCCACCTACAACAGTTCCATCTCAATATCAAGTATAAATAGGTATTTCTAATCTTATCGCTAACTGCCTCAGTCAGACTCTCGTGGCTTCACTCACCACTATGCTCCATTCCTGTGTACATGAAGCATCTAAGTGACCTTAAATTTATCATCAAGATCCGTACTTTTCCGCCACTTATAAGATCTTGGGTAAAGGCGCAACTGTCACCAATTTTCACATCCAGGACAAACTCTTATGCCACCTGGGCCATCTCTGTGTTCCTACAAGCAAGTGTGAAAATTTGATTTGGGAATCCCACTACAGTCGGGTGGCAGGACATTTTGGCGTGGAGAAAACTATGGTCGTTCTTTAGAAACATTTTTATTGGCCAAAACTTTGACAGGACATAAACAAGTATATCATATCTTGCACTGCTTGTGCCATTGCCAAGCCAACCATCAAGAAGAAAGGATTATACACCCCTCTTCCTATTCCCAAGAAGTCTTGGGAATCCATTTCAATGGATTACATGTCTGTCTTTCCATTCACCAAGCAAGGAAATGAATGCGTATTTGTGGTCGTTGATTGGTTTTCAAAGATGGCCATCCTCACACCCTAGAAGAAGAATATCACAACGACAGATACTTCCAAGCTCTTCTTCGTATCAGTGTGGGTCCACTTTGGGATACCACATACCATTATCTTCGACCGAGACAATAGGTTCCTCAACAAATTTTGGTCAAGTCTCTGGTCTCTATTGGACACCAAGATCACAAAATCCCCTGCTTTCCACCCCCAAACCGACAACCAAATAGAGGTCGTAAATCAGGTGATTGTGCACATCATGTGCATGTACATTTCTAAGAATCCACATACATGGGACGAGAGTCTTACCTATGTTCAAGGCAATTACAACAAGGCTCTCCATATCTCCACCGACAATAGCCCCTTTCAGGTGGGTTTGGGATTGTAACCCTTGGGACCCATTGATGTTACACTTCGTATTGCCATGATTATTTTGTGATCGATAAAGACACAAAATTTAATGAGTGAATCAACACATCTGCAAACAGGTCCAGGAGATTTTGTATAAGTGCACTGCTAAGTACAAGCAACGCCATGATCACCATAGGGTACCACAGTAGTTTCAGGTTGGCGACAAAGTTTGGATACATTTGTAGAAGGAGCATCTCACGGGGCCCCATCAGAAGCTTCTCCCACTCCATTATGGGCCTTACACTATCACTAAGGTTGTGGGTAGAAATTATTTTGAGCTCAACAGTCCATCCTTCCTTGGCTTGCATCCATTGTTCAAAGTGGACCTCCTTTAGCCATATTTTCCACCATTATTGGACACCTCAGCGATCGCAGAACAATTGACACCAAAAAATCTCAACCTTGACTACATGGAACAAGCATCCACTAATCAAATAGTGGACACATAGGTCAAGGGCACTCTCTAGCAGAGGATCCAACTTTATCGGGTTTTCAAGGCAGTGGAACTCCTACACCAATGCAAGTGGCTCACCGGGGGCCAAATAGAACAAAAGTGTCCTCACTTGATGGGGGAGCTAAATGCAATGGATACCATTTCTTCATAAGGGGGGATGATTAATCCAGGTGGCTCCTCTTATCTATTTTTGTTCAACACATTCTTCTGTACTCCTTTGTAATTGTGGGTTCTACCCTTCTGGGGATGTTTGAAGCTCCACACATCCTGCAGGTGGATACTGGTGGCCTCTCGCCTAATCCAAATGGCTTATTTTGTATGTTTTCATGTCAACACATCTTGATGTACTTCCAGGGCCGTTTTGGGGTGCTAAACATTGTTTTTTTGGCTTTCCAAAGTCAAAATGTAGACGAAGTCAGAGTTTGACGACGAAATGTGTAGTTCTCTGAAAGACCTTTCAAATGGGCTATCACGCACCTAAAATGAAGGTCGTATGCAAAATTTATGACCTTGAGAAGTTGAGGTACCAACTTACACCAACTTACCCATAGGGGCCCACATGACTTTTGGCGTTTCACCTTCTAGGGTTAGGTTTTTGGATGTCTAGGGTTTTGGAATTCATGAGTAATATCAAAAAGGCCTCTGGAGCCTCATTGTAATCCATTCTTCTTAGATGGATGCACATAGCAACCACATCTCTTCTTAGGTATAGCTACCACCATTCGAGCAAGTGTTTCAGTTCTGCAGTTTTACAGTTTCAACCTATTTCATTATCCAATAGAAGATATTGTTCACTGGATATTTGTGTTATTCTTCATATCTTCGTGTTTATTGTATTCAGTTTGTTAATCAGTTCGTTTTGCTCCTAAATCTGGATCACCATGTGTTCTTAAAAGTAAAGGTGAAGCGACATTCCCTAAAGTTGGGAAATTGTTCCAAGCTGGCAACATATTATTGTGGGCCGTTTGAAATCCTAGAGAGAATTTGTCCAGCTTGCCTTAATTGCATTGTTGTACATTCATAATGTATTCCATGTGTCTTTACTTAAAAAATATGTACCTGATGCTAATAATGTCATTGATTGGAATATGATTCAGGTGAAGTAAGAAGGAGACTTTCGAGTTCAACTGGTATGCATATTGGATTGAAAATTCAAGCTACTCCAAAATCAAGAAATAGGACTGGTAAAGGTCCAGTGGACCTGTTACGGTCCTAAGGATGCTATGCATGTATATACCCACATCTTTTTGAAGATTTGTGAAGTTTTGTTTGTACATATGTATATAATGCACTAATGATAGTTCATAAACAAGGGGGAGGGGAATGTAATACCCCTAGGATGAACCCCATTGTAAATATAATGTAATTATACATATAGGATGGTGAGCCAGGATACTCAGAGGTTAGAGTGCCTTTATATATGTGTGTTTTTAGTCCAGAGTGACTATGTGGTTATTAGGATGGTGAGCCAGATGCTGAAAGGCCAACGAGTGTAATCTTTGTAAATGTAATCAGACTCAGTTTTAATGAAAAAACATCACTGTTGTAGACTAACCATCTAAAAGAGTATGGGGGGATAAAATCCACTATAATGGGAAAGGGGGGGCTAATAGTCTAGAAAAGGGGCTAAGCTAAGGGGGCTTAAGCCAAAAAGGAATATTTTATCAATATTGATAAAGTTAAAGTCTAAAGTAGAGGATAATGCATTTTATCTTAAGGCCCTATGAACAAACATATCACCATGTGAGAGAACACATGTCTAGCCCATGTAGTTTCCCACATGACAAGTGCTAAATTGTGAACATGCACATAAGTTTTGGGGACTTTAGATAATTCATCCACAAGGGGGGGGATAATTATTCAGACCTCATCTCCTTGTTATCATCAATACTTTCATGTTTCCATTACCATACCTATACCCATACCAGGGAGAGCGTTGGAACTAGATTGAAGAGGCATGTTGTCAGGCATGTAGGACATTGAAGAAGTGGGTTGTCAGGCCTGTGAGAATTCTTTCCAGGGGAGAGAATTGATTCCCAAGGTGCTAAGCTGCAACTACAGGGCTCTAAGACTTCCTTTCTGGCCTATTGCTGAAGTCCTGAAAGAGAAGTGGGGCAACCAAAGGACAATTGAGCAGAGACGGGGCCCACTTCCTGGGGTGGGACAAGCATGTGGGGAATGAGAGACTGCAGTATTTTACTTTGATTTGGCACTTGAGTCTGAGTTTTATGCTCTCTCAGAAACCTTACACTAGTTAGGATTTCCTAACTGGAGTGGATTTTAGCCCGAGCTCGGGGGTGACCCACTGCTAAAAGTTTATGAGTAGCGAGGTCTAAGGATGGGAGGAACATGGAAGGTATGCACAGAACTGATGTTCTTTTATAAAAGATAAGTGTCATTTTATGGTCTCTTTTAATTTACTATGTGTTAATCATCCATTTTTTGTTTTGGGTTTTCCTTGTATAAGTTGCATGTGTACATAGTTACTAATCAACATGAGTTTATGCATTTTTAGAGTATCATCTTGCATTAATATAAGCATTTGCAGAAGTATATTTAAATGGTATCACACCTCAGAAACTTTCTTGTGACAAGAATCTCTAGAAGCTATCAAAATAAACGTGTTAGGCCCAAATGAGGATTATTGATTGTAATAACCACGAATAAGGCCTCAAACCACCGTATAGGATACACTACACCTCCTACACCCTAAGAGTTAAGCTATTGACATACTTTATATATAAGAATGATTTAACTAGAGAAAATATAAATTTTAGAAAGAATAATAGAAAAATTAAACTTATTTATTAATTAATTTTTATATAATATCTAAAATGTTATTTATCTATTAATTAATTTTTGTATAATATATAAAATATTGTTTTTACATAATAACAAAAAAAAATTATTCAAAAACAACAAATTGAATTTATTCTTAAAAAAATTTAAACTTATTTATTAATTAATTTTTGTATAATATATAAAATATTGTTTTTACAAAATAATAAAAAAATAAATTTATTCACTAATTAATTTAAAATTTTATATAGTATATATAATATTATTTTTAATTCTTTTAATGAGAATTAATAAATTCATTCCAATTTATATGATGATGATGAGAGAGAAATTGGTCCAACGGACTTTCTTACAACGAAAGGCCCTTGATTACCGACTCGTGAGTTGAGAAGAAGCATCCCAAACTTTACAGGTTTTTGGTGAAGTTAAATTCAAGAAATCTTCCCCATCATGTCGTCCGCATCGTTTATTATGATCCGATCGTTTACATCTATCTATCTCTGTCTGTCTGTCAGCAACGGTAGAATAAAACGGCCGACTTTTAGCTGCAATCGACACGATATCATCGTTAACGTAAAGAACGGAGGGAATGAATGAATGAATGAATCAATTGTCAGTAGAAAGATAAATGCTCACGAGATTTATAGAATCATCTTTGACTGGTATGTGTCCAATTCAACATCTCCTCCCATTTGACAAAAAAATTAATGATGCTAAAATTATTGGTAGATTTTAAGTCTTAATTAGGCCACTTGAGATTTGGATATCCAAGATAGATTAGATGAACATTATTTTAATTATTTTTAAATAGATAAAAATTAAAGTACTTCTAAATAGATTGATTGAAAAAAATAAAATAAATAAATAAATAATTATGTATTAAATATTTAAAATAATTAACTCATCTTATAAGGAAATATAAAATCAAGTGATCAATCTAAACCAAAATATTGTATATTAAATATTTAAAATGAATGACTAAGTAAAAAAAAAAGGTAATAACCTAAGAATACACATAAGATATGATAATAAAATCCTAAGTACTGGTACAAGGTGTATATTTTTTATTAATTAAATCTTAAAAAGAATTAAATAACAAGTGTTAGAATTGCTAAAATATAGAATTAAATAACACCTTTTAGAATTGTTAAAGTTTCTTTATCTCTAAATTTTTAAAGATATTTCAATGAAAAAGCATAAATGTATTTATTTCCATATTAACACCATACCAATCTCATTTTTAGATAATACAATGAACAAAGATAAATTGTAGAGTTCCTTCTTATCTCTAAAGTGTGTTTCTATCTTATTAGCACCACATTGTATTGAGAAAATTAAAGGAAAAGTGCTAGAATTCATTTTTTTTTAAAGAAATTTGAAGGAAAAAATATTAAACTTTTTAAAATATAAATTTAAACAATTAAATATTTATGGTAATAAAATTTAAGTTAGTTTATATTTTATTTCTAATAAATAAAATTTAATTGTATTTGAATGAGACATTGAAAATAATTTTCTGGACATGTTTGGAATGCTGAAATCTTTTCAAGAAAATATATTTGAATGAGACATTGAAAATAGTGCAATTAGTATGCTTGGTATGTTGAAAGTCTTTCATCTTTCATTTTTTTAGTAAATTTATAACATCTAAAAAGTACTACTCAATTGAAGATGGTAATGCAATTTTAGAAAGATAAAAGGTTAACAATTTTTTTTATAAAATATATGGAAGTGGAGTTTTTTCCATTAAATTATAATATGTAATTAATTTCAAAACTCCAACTCAATATTATTTTAATTATTAATAACTTTTTGAATAAAAATAAACTCTACATAATAAATCAAAAACCATATAAAAATGTCCAAAATTATAATGTAATGTTTAAAATGAAAAGACACCATCCTGAAGCAAAACACTTAAACTTGCTCTTATTCCACTGTATACTTTGCAATAATTACATAAATACATGATATATGGTGCACTTTGCAATAAGGACATAAGTAAAAGATATATGTTGCATTTACTATAAAAAAAAATGCCATAAAAAAGTCAATTCAATGTATACTTTTTATTAAGCTATATCATATATATAAAGAACTAAAATTGATACAAATATTATTATGAAAATATAAAGATATGAAATTTCACAATGGTAAAATAAATATAAGAAAAATAAATATATATATTACAACAAAATATTTAAAATTCATTATTACATTTCCTCCTAATAAAAATGAATGCATGTATTGAAATGAAATTAAAAAACAAAAGGCCATGCTTAGATTATCTTTTGTGGGGTCTCTACATTTTTATTATTGGAAGGTATGTAGAAATCATATTAATACAAACAACTATGAGATATGCGAGGGACACAATCGAATCTAGTGAACGTCATGAATTAGGTGAGGTGTTTGTTGATAAGTTTGAGTACAGTTTAAATCTTCCACAAACTAAAAAAAATAAAGGTTCAAAGTGTTAAATTTAATTGATATGTTAAATTTAAATTGATATTTGAACTTATTTTATTAATATGTTAAATTTAAAAAGTATAAATAAATATTAAAATATCTATAAAAAAACACAAACTTAGTATTAGTATTATGTTATTAGTATTATGTTTCAAGAAAATTTATAAAATTTGTTAATTAAGAATGAATTAATTAAATAGAAGGTAAATTACAATAGTCATAATCATCAAACAACTAAACAAATGATCCCAATATTAACTAAGTGCTAAAATAACAAATTAAAAAAATATAAGTAAAAAATAAGGATTAAATTATTATGTAGAAAGTAAGGGTTAAATTATCCTATAGAGAGTGAACATAATCACGAAACAACTAAAGAAATGACTCCAAAATTAACAAAATGCTGAAATAAACTGAAAACACATAATTTACATAATGGATATGATAAGGGTGGAATGAAGGAGAGGTCATGAAGATTTAAGATGATAAAGTGGAATGAAGGAGAGGACATGAAAGATTTAAGATGATAAAGTGGAAAGGTAAGTATCAAGAAATGATACATAATACTGAACCAAGATACACTTCATCCAAATTTAGAGGGTGTTTTATATCATGTAATAAATTGTCTTAATTGAAATGTAAATGTGTTTCAATTAAAAATTACATAGTTAAATAATGTTTTGTAGGTAAATTTAAAAAAATTGAACTTAGAAAATATTATTAGTATATATATATATAAGACTAAGTGTATATATAGGTTGACGAAAAAAAATATCTAAATTTTTACTAAGTGTATATATAGATTGATGGAAAAAAATATCTAAATTTTTTATTTGTTTCATAAATAATAAATAACAATGAATATAAGTAATAGAAGAAGGAACTTAGAAAAAAATTGAATAGTATTTATTAAGACTAATATAGTGCAGATGTAGTTTACCTAAAGAGAAATCTAAATTTTTAGTTTGTTTCATAAATAATAATGAATATAAGCAGTAGAAGAAGAAACTTAAGAAAAAATTGAAAAGTATTTATTAAAAGGTTAACGTAAAGTGACTTTACCTTGAAACTCACTTGCATAGAAAAAGATAAAACTAAGTTATAATGATCGGATGATGATACACTTAAAAGAAACATAAAAATATATGTGTTTTCCAAACAGGTTTTTACGTTTACTTTTAGTTTCAAAGTCATTTATATAGAAAAAACATGACACTTTGAATATTTTATTTTATAGAAAAATAATGAAACTTTGAATATTTTACATGTTGGATAATTCCCTGTGTTATTGATGAGAGCAGTTTTGAACATGTTGGATAATTACCTATGTTATGGATGAGAGCATTTTTGACGCAAATATATTACTCAAATGATTTAATTTATATTTTGTTTTGTAAAGGTTGTTTTTAAATAGAGGGAAAAAATATATTTTTTATTTTTTATTTAAATAAAAAATATAATTATTTTATATTTAAATTTTTTTTTTTTTAATATTCATATAAAAAGTTATCCAATTTATTATTATTATGATTAAACATATCATAATTATAAATTCTCACACTTCACAATTATAAATTCTAACAATTCTTAATAGTGATTATAAGGCGAAGATAGGAATTATACAAAAGTATCCACAATTTAAAGAAAGGAAAAACATTAAAAAAGGAAATTTTGACAAAGTTGTTTTCACATTTATGGAAGAACCATGTGAAAAAATTAAAAATTAGTGATAATAGTGTGTATTTTTTAATTTATATGTTTTCAAATTATATAAATTTATAGTTGTGATTTTTAAAATCAAATTGAGTTGTGATTTTTTAAATTAAATTAATATTTTTTAAAGTTATTAATTTTTTTTTAAATAAAAATAAAAAGTTATTAGATTTAATTTTTGAATTTTGAATTTTTTGTAGTTTCATAAATATATAAAATTATTTGAGAGTAATAAATAATTTATTTTTAATATTTTTATAATTAATCTTAATCTAAAAGATCAAAATCTTCTTTCTCTTTGAACAAGTGTAAAGAAAAAGATAAACAATGCTAAAATAATAATAGATTCTCACTAAGAATGTTAAAAATGAAAATCACTTGATGAGTTCAAAGTCTACCTTTAAATTGAGAAAGGTTAAGGAAGTCACTTTCAAATATTGAAGAACAGAATACCCAAGGACGAAAAAAGGGATAAGAATCCCATATTCTTCATACCTCCGACCATTTAGTAATCTCAGATGTTTCCATATGAATGAAACTGATGACTTCATGTTTCCATATGAATGAAACT
>SNQJ01S0004862.1:0-11177 GCA_010110895.2 Picea sitchensis | reverse complement strand
ATTCTGTTATCCGTAATTTTGGTCATTGTGATGATGTCATGATGATGTTATGATGATGGAGAATCAAGCTCTTCACTAAGAACACTTTCCTGAGAAAATTTACATTTGTCTTCTTCCAGAAATCATGCTTTTAAAAGATGTTCGTAGGCTACCTATATATCTGCCTGCGAGAATGCCTGATTCTCGCAGGTTGCATTAAGCTGGAGTGCGAACCTCTCACACTGTAACTAATAGCCAGGGTGCGAACATGTTCCAAAGGAAGGAAAAAGATAAGATCTTGAACCTTCTAGAAGGGAATCTTCTAGAAACATGAGTTGGCTTCGAAGGGTTATTCAGGTGCTGGCATTCCAGATATCTTGGGATCATTTCCTATCCAAGTAACTAATATATCTTCTCCTATATATTGAGGAGATTTCTCATGGAAAGGGTTAATCAAACAAGGAGCAAGCTAGCAAGAGATTGATTGCAGATTCATTGAAAGCATGTGTGAAGGACTGATGCTACAACAGCTAGAGACAACAGCAAGGTCATCAAAAGTAGTTGATTTTCTTCATGCATGAGCAAGTGTGTGTGTCATATCTAGGAGCCATCGAAAGGAGACCTACGACATCAAGGCTCAGGGTGTAAGTTTCACTTTCAATTAATGCAATATAGTAATATGTCCCTTTCCCATAAATATGAAGTCACTTTATTACATAATTCCTTGATCATATGTATAGACTAGCTATTGAATATATTAATCTGCCTTTACCCTGATTGGTTTGTGTTGTTGTGATTCAAATGGTGCAAGAGCATTGGAGCAAATCTTGGAACAACAGAGACCAAAGGAAAGCGTTCATAAGGTATGCCTATGATCCTTATCTCTTAGTTCATTCAATAGGCTAGATCTAGGGAAAGTGTATTATTCTGTCATGATTTGTTCTAGATCCAGGTGGATCTAGGGAGATCGGTTCGTGTCCTCACTTACGAATTTATCCTATAACATTGTTCCTTCTTGAACTTCTTATTTTCCTCCCAAGCCTTATGGAAAGTAGGCTTTCCCTTTTGTTGATCGTATAAGAAATTCTCTCCTTATAGTTTCTTCTAGAGTCTTGGGATCATCATATTGGATTTTATCACTGATGAAAGAAGGCATTCCACTCAAGTACCTCTGAATATTCACTATCTCATGCTTGATGAAGGAGACATATTTCAACAACTCTAATAATCTCCTTTCATATTCATCGATAGCCATACTTCCCAACTTGAGTTCAAAGAACTCTTTCATTTTCTTATCATAGTACCTCTTAGTCAAGTATTTCTTTTCAAAATAATTCTTGAATTCCCTCCAAGTAACATTTTTCTCATTAATGTGTTGCACCTGCATAAGCTGATCCCACCACATGGACTCCTCACCTTTGAGTTGATAGATGGAAATTATTACTTCTACGTGAGAAGAATAATTATGCAATTGAAAATACTTTCTCATGCCCAACGACCATGTCTCTGCTTATTCATCCTTCTTGTGCTCCCCATCAAACATAGGAGGTTTGATTTTGTTCATTTCCCCTCATAGCTCGTCCTTCCTAATAGGGGATAGACTTGAGATACTATGAAATCTCTTATTAGAATGACTCGGGGAGTGTTGGTGATGTCTGCTATCACTTTTGGTTCTTTTGTGACTTCCTGATTTGCTTGAGCCACTCTCCTTATCCAATTTATTTTATATTCTTTCCAGGATTTGCATCAACTTTATGTTGAATTCTCCCTGTTTCTCCCTAGCCTTCATGAGATTTTCGTTATCTTCTCGGTGAGTCTAGACATCTTTCTGCAACTTTTCAATGATTTTCATCATGTTTCCTTATTTATCTATCTCTTCTCCATTCCCATTGGAGTTCGATCCTTCAACTCCCAAATGGACATCCATTCCTCTAACTTCATTTTCCAAACTATAAGAACCTTGTGCCTTCCCCATTTCTCTGACCTTTGCGACAATTCAGTTCAGTTCCGACAATCGTTAATTCTGCAAAATGTGCAGTCAACCGAATTTTTGTTAGGCTAATAGACTTTAATTTTTTTTCCAGAATAAACCAATCTGATTCAATAAAAGCACTATCTACTTCCATTTTCAGCAGGTCTTGGTCGGTCAAGAACCCCTTGGGATTCTATTGCTAATCCCCACTCTATTCTGCAATAGATTTTTGGGCATTATCCCCTTTTCTTCTTCCCTTGGCTCACATGGGACCATGACTATGACCTAGCACTTATGATTTGAGTGCTTATATGGAGCCTTGAAATTTTGAGCTCCAGGCTTCAGAGGTTTCTCAACAACAATTTGATTTGAGGTTTTGATTCCATAACCACTTATACGGCCTAATTCAGGCTTAGTGTCGAAAACTGGGCTTGAAACTTCAATTTTTTCCATTTCGATAACAATTTCCTTCCAAAACCTTCTCTTCAACTTCCACCTTCTTGGCCCATCCAGACTTAGTGTTGAAACCATGGCTCTGATACCAATTTATGGTGTCCCCGGACATCGACCTATGTCGAGTATCGCTACCCAAAAAACCTTATATTTTCCAACTAGCTCTGATACCAATTTGTGGCGTCCCCGACCATCAACCTTTGTCGGGTAACACTACCCAAACAACCTTATCTTTTCCAACTAGTTTTGATACCAATTTGTGACTGTTCCCGGCCTTAAGCCAATAGGCCAAGCCATGCCACCAACTAAATTTGCAGAAATGTTCATTAAAACATACATACAACAAATGCATACAGACGACATATTCTAACCATACACAGATACATGCATAAATAACTATAAGCCTACACATAGAACATATACGATATATCCAGGTATTACTCATCAATTATAACACATGTACAGTTACAAAATATACAATCAACAAATATTTGGTACTTATCTTTCAACAGATGACCACCAAATGAGTGTAGGCCTTTCATGAACCTCCTACCCTTAGACCACACTGCTCATCACGCTCAGCAGTGGGTCACCCCTGAGATGGGATTAAACTCCACCCAGGGCAAAGGAATCCTAGACCTAGTTTGAGGCTATGGGAAACTGCACTATGCAACTGGAAGGATTCTCTCCAAGGAGCCTACCTACACCCACTACTCATGGATTCTCATTCCCCACATGTCTATCCCACCCCAGGAATATGCACCTTCACTGTTCCACAGTCCATCGGCTTCTCCAATTCCCTTCTAGGGCTTCAACAACATGCCAAATTAGGAATTCTCAGAGCTCCGTAGATTGTACTGGACTCCCTCTAGGAGAAATCACTTCCCAACAAACTCTCTCACCTGGAGAGAGTTGCTCATAGGCATGACAACCTTCTTATTCAATACAAAACCACCAAAAATCGGGCAATGCAAGGGAACAACTCAATAATTTACACAAGTTCACCATAACAAAAATGACTATGGTTGCATACTTGTTTAGTGTGTGCGTGAACTACACGAGGAATGGCCAACATGTTGAGGATGAACTCATGGGAAACTAAATGACCAGAGAGGTTAGAATGTAGAGAAAGAGCAAGGAAAATGGTGAGTGCCTCCCCTTCAGGAAGGTGGCTAGAATGGTTAGTGAACCCCAACAAAGGTGAAAATTTCCACATAAATCTGCATGTGTCCTAGGTGATACTTGGCTCTCTAGGAGCATGCTCCTCTCCACTTGGAATTTGTTCCTCTCCTGAAAGGAACTTACGATAACTGGGTTTATTTTCCCAACTTTAGTACTTTTCAAGAATACATTATAATATTCCCTTGGGTTAAGCCCTCAATATTAGCCCCTCCTTCCTAGCCTCTCAACTCCATTCCTTTCCCTACCCAGTGTATCTTATTCCCCCATAACTCTTTCGTCATGGTCAGTCTACACACAACGATGTATTTTTATTAATAATATGCATAATTACATATACAAAAATTAGGCCCATTGACCTTATCATCTAGGCTCTTCATCCTAATAAAAACATAATCCTACCAACTTATAATTACTTGGCTCACCAACCTACAAACATCATTACATTTCATAGGGGCTCGGCCTTGGGGTATTACAAATGCAGAAAATATCAACGATTTCGACCCAAGTCGTCGAAATCTTTGTTGATCATATCACATTAGTTGGATTCAACAATGCATTCACTAATACAATTATGTTTGAAGATGAAGAATATATCACACATGATGTTCTATTACATTCTCTTGATGATATTCAAACCATGGTGAGTTCAACATCCCAATATAATCAAATAGGAAAATGTTCAAATAAAAAAGGTACTCAACCTCCTGTGGATTCCCAAAAAGGAAGTTTACCCAAAAACAGTCTCCAAGAAACAACATCGCTACATAAGAAGGCTTCAAAGATTAATTCGAGTGGTGGTGGTGGTGATAAAAATCCTCCCCAAGGAAAAATTGAAATTCCCCATAAGCTTCAAGTAAAGAGAAAAAAAAAAAATTCTCAACGGGAAGAAGCGAAACAACTTATGTCTAAAAATGATATATCTCTTGAGGACATGGACCTGGAAGTTGATATTGAAAATATTCATTTTCCCGATGCAGAACAAAAGTTACAATAAAGTCAACAAGTTGCACCTAAACTAGCCACACAAGAAGAGGATTTCTTAGAAGAAGAGTCAATTTCAATACAAAATGCTTTATTTGAAAAAAAATCTAGAAAGTTAATTTTTGAAGGGTTTGACCCAAAGAATAAAAAAGGAAAATCCCATTTTGAGTATGATCTCAATAAATTACATCCATCTGGAATTGCTAAAATACATAATATAATAGAGGATGCTTTGTATGTTTCAATTGATGATATGGAGGCACAAAATGTGAAATTAAAGGAAATAATTAAATACCTAGAGTATACATTGATGCCTCCTCCTATTCTTACAAGTCCATTGACCACTATCAAACCTAAAACACCATATTTAAAATTAAAATGAACATCAACTTTATTGGCCCTTATCACATAACTTGTTGAAAAAAATATTAAAAAGAGAATGTCTCGTATCATGCAACCATGGGACATTGGAAGTAGTATTGTTTATTTTGGTTCTAAAATAAATGATTTTAGAGATTTCCTCCAAGGTGAATATGAACATGAAGAAGGGTTTTATAAATATGTAGTCACTACATTTGTTTTGAAGGTTTCAAATATGACTGAGATGAAAATAAAATAATAATATTTACCTTCTCCTCTTCGGATAATACAACTAAATGCATGTTGTATTAAGAAGATAAATATTCTAAAGTAAATATTGAATAATGTGATTATTTGGTTACTAAAAAAGAGGGGTTATACAAAATAATAATTGAAATAAGCTTATCCAAAACAACAATAGAAGTGCATGACCCTAAATTAATTATAAATTCTATATTCATGACAAGAGATAAATTTCAACAAGAAGTGGAAATATTATATGGTTGTTCAACCAAAACATTTAATAACATCATTGAATATAATGAAAATGAAGTTGAGAATTGGTTTCTAAGCTATGCGAACAAAAAATAAGACATTGAAGATGTTCTTAGCCAACTTTCATTTGACTTAAGAGACTTGGAGGGTATATTATTCAATACAAAAATTATACATGAAATAAATGTATCCCCAATGAAAGACTATATTGAAGAATGGTTATCCCGTAGGGGTGTAGACCAATTGGAAAGTGCCATGTAAATGGAAGGGAATGTAAAAAGGAGGTCTCAAGTTCCCTATTTACCCGTTCCCCATGCTTGCAGGTTGTGTGGATGCACTTGGAGGTTATATAGGTAGCAGATGGGAATCGACCCCGTGTCACGTGAGTATGGGAACCGTGAGTTTCCAATTTATCCACTCATAGAAAAAAATATTGAAGAATGATTAAACAAAGACTCAATCATAATTACAAAGGAAAATGAAGGGGAAGAAGTTAGTATCGTCCATGAAACCATAATCAAAGACAATATAAGGACACTAACAACACATAAATGATCCATGGGATTCCATCACAGTAAGTCTATATTGATCACAACTTCTTATTCCTTCATAATTCATCTAGTTATATTTTGTCTTTCTCTACGAAAAATATAACAAAATTCGGATTGCATTCTTATCTTCTTTTCAGGTCATGTTGTTGTATTTGTTCCAAACTCATTAATTCTTCTCTCATAAGTTATCTTATACATTTGAGTAGGTTATTTGTGCAATTAACTGCAAAATGTGATCCTTTCTAGAAGGTCATAACAAAAGGATGAAACTGGTAAGGTTCCTTTGATATAAGGATGGATCTGGCAATAATATATATCTTTGAATCAACTTCTTTTATTGGTAGAAACCCTAGTCACTCTTTTTGGAATACATAAAAAAAATTCTATAATTATGGGCTATTGTTGTGCTTCCATGCTTGCTTACTCTATAAATACTATGACATGAATGATGTATCATTTATGTCACTTGTACACATTATAATTGGCCAATATTGATGGGATTTTCTTCACAACTATGTAATTATCTTCTCCTTTAATGTTGCTAATCACTCCCTTGCTGACCACATACACAATATTATTTTCATAATAGTCTACCTTATCCTTATGGATTTCCAACCTATATTGTCCTCTTATTTCATTATAAGCCTATGGTAAAGTTGTGGAAACATATTCGATTTCTCCATACTCTCTATTCTACCATGCATTGATAAATTATTTGATTAATCCATTTCTTAGCACCATTTTCCAGCTTCATCTTTCGAGGGTCTTGGATATTCTTAGTGATTATCTAACATTTGGTCACCACTTTATGGGGCATGGAATTGTGGGTACTCCCTGTATCAATCAAGGAAATCAAGGGTCAGTTTCAAATGCTACCTCTAAACTAGATGAGGGAGTATTAATGATTAGAGTTTTTATTTTCCACTACTACATAAATCTTTCTCTTAATACATATCTCACAATATCCTTCAATCCAAAATGGTTCATAGATCCTTTTCTCTAGTTCTCCCTTTTTGGTCATTAGTAGGACTTTTTCCCATGTAATTTAGATTCAAAACATTTTAATCTTAGGTTCATTTGTCCCACATCCTCGTGGGATTTTCCTTCTTTCGTAGAATCATGTAGTGGGACCATATGAATTTTTTGTCCATCACGATTCCTTCTCAAATTCCTCTGGTTATTGATCCTCTAATGCAAATTTCCACTCAAATATTTCATTTATTGAGCCTCATATCCACATATTCTAGTCCTCTTCATTACCTCTTATGATGTCTCTAGCATGAATTTTATAGAATTATCATTGACATGGTCACTGAGTTCTCCAACAATTCTCCCAACTATTTCACTAGGTTTATTTACATACTTGTCCATTTCTAAAAATTTGTATTCATAATATTATTCTATTATACAACCTTATGTGAGTGATCAATACTAATCTTCTTTATTTTGGTAGTGCCCTCTCCAAGTAATTTTTTTTTTTTTGAAAACGAGTCCTAAACTAATCCAAATATAGGTTCTCTTCTTCTACTTATTCCTTCTAGTTTAGATCGTCCTATCGTAGATTTGCATCATTGATCAACTAGTAATAAAAAAACTTATTATTTTCAAAATGATTGAGATCATAGAACATCATGCCCCCCTGGCATTTCACTATTCATGACTTGGTCTCATTACCTTCATTTATGATTTCATTAAAAGAGGAAACATTCTTACTTCACAGTTCACAACCCAATTTATAACACCTAAAGGATATATTATAACTAGCTTCCTCATCCTATAATGGTCTCCTACCCTTATTTTCTATGTTGTATCCAAATCCTCTAACATACCATTTATCTATTGGAGGTAAGAGGAATTTCCTTTAACTTCAATTTTTAAATTCTTCACTTCCCAATACAACTCAAGGATTTGATGGTCACTAAAGGAAGGATAACCTTGACTAGTCCCTATAGTCATACTTTGAGTTTCTGAACTAAAAGTGAACATACCCAATCAAATATGTAATATAAGAAGGCACATAAGTCATCAACAAGTGTTTTGTTCGTTGAAGAAAGTGTAATACCCTTTTGCCTCTATTGCATCTAAATGAACTCTTCCCGGGGTTAATCCATAAACTTAGTTTCACTTTCGGGCAAGTCAGGCACACGAAAATGAACTATGAATACCCTCGATTGATGTTTTACTCGATTGAGGATTTAATCACGTAATAAATGTTTCAAATCTAAATTGAAGAATTAAAACCTTAATGGAGACTTTAAAAAAAAAAACTATTTATGTAAAAATAATATCAAATAAGGATTTTAAAATACCTAAATCAAGGAATAAACCTCTATTGAGGGCTTGAAAGTCCATAATTCCTTCTATAGGTTTTCATGAAACTACAAATTCTAGTAGTTGAAGTTCCTTCATCACTTCCATGGAAGGTGCTAGACTTGGTTCATGTAGATCCTCTGTTGAATACTCTATTCAATAAAATAATTATTTTTGTTGTGGATTTCATACTATAATTTTAATTATTATTTTTTTAATTTCTAAAGCTTATACAAATTATTTTTTCCCAATAAACATATAATTTTCCTAATTATATTCATGATAGAAATTCTATGTAGATCGTGCTTGGTATTTTTTTTGAAAACTATACATTGAACACTAGATCACGTATAAACAAAAGTCACTTGTTAACTTTTATGGAAATTTGAAAGGACAATCATTTAATTAAACATAAAATTGATGCATTAAATAACATCAATATTTTTTGCAAAAGAACATAAATACTATTAGAAAGACAACACAACTCCTTATAATTTTGTTTTTGTTATAAGTCAAATTCCATAGTGCATGTACAAAAATTTCAAATTTGGTTACCATGTTTCACCAAAAAAGTAAGACACATATTCATAGATTTACCCCTTAGGGTTTTTATACTTTCAAATGTTGTTCACTAAGTCTTTGTACTAGCTTAGTTGTATTGCATTCAAGGAAAAAATGTATAAACATCGTCTTCTTCAATAGCTCATAAATTATAAAGGGTATAGATATTACAAAGCTTTTCTGATAGTCTTATTCCTTCAGAAAAAAAGCTTGTACATGAACGAATGGTTTTCTTACCATGCAGCCACTATTTTTTCATTAAAAATGTAAAATCCCTAAGATTCCACTAGGAGTGTGTGAATATTGCAATCAGATTAATACAAAACAATCAGATTAATACAAAATTGTATGGTTAAGATTGTTTTGTTCCCTAACATGGATAGAGAATGTATATTTATATACATGATTAATAATGAAAGGAAAAATTTAAACTATGTTAAGGATACTATTTATCTATTAATATATGTGAATTATTAAAGTTCTATGTAAGATTAGTATACACACAAAATTAAGTAAATTGATCTGATTAAATCTTTTTCCTTAAAATGATAATCTCAGTGTCAATACATATTAAAATTATAATTATAATAAATCTTAGCAACAATATATAATAAAATGAATTGAAATTAAATATAATATAATTTATATGAAAACAAAATCTTTTACAATAAACTATAATCAACTCTATAACAATAATTATAAATAAAAAAAAATATTGGATGTTATTTTTCGAAGGATGTATAATTTTGAAATGAAGATGAAATCTAAAATTCTTAAGATATGCCAGAAAGTTAAAATTACGCAAAGAACATCACTCAAGGAAATCACCATTATTTACGAGATGAGATGAAATGAAGCCATAATTACAATAATGGAATTCTAAGTTACATTTTTTCAAAGGAAATGAATGATATTACTATCATTTCATTGTGCAAAGAGTTGTCTATATATTTTTTATTTGCATAATGTGTAAGAGACACATATTCGCATCGTGTGCAACAAAAACAAATTCATATATTAATCAAGGTTCCCATTCACCTATGTAGTACACACATTTATACACAATTGGATGTATATATGGAATTTTTGTGTTATGTATAATTTCATACACATGTTCAAAATTTAACCACACACAATTCCTGCTAGTTATATTTATAGTACCATAACTACATACCTCACATTTTCCATATGTATGACTCCCCACCTTGATACATGGGTTTCTATTTAAATATATGTAGTACCATACTACGTACCTCACATTTTTCATATGTATGACTCCCCACCTTATACATGCGTTTATTGTAGGTCTGGGTTCATTCAGATGAACCCATATTTATGCACTTACCCAAGGATATTGTGGGGTTGGGGACGTGGGTGAGATAGTGTGGGGGTGTTAAGAACATTTATATATGAATAGAAAAAACAGAAAGAAATATAATGATTTCCCATATCAGACGAATAACATATAACACTCAATACAATGATTTCCCATATCACACGAATAACATATAACACTTTCCATTTCCATTTCATGATTTATAGATTGCATCGATGATTTATATATTGCACGATGATTTCATTACCTAGGTTGATGGTTAAGGAGAGGCTAGCATTCATGGGGCCTTTACAAGCATTCAAAGGAAGTTTCCATGAGTCATGGATGAGTTCTTAGGTTTTTTCTTGTTTTTAGGTCTATAAAGTAGGGCAAGAAGATGGCATTCAATGATACTTCTAAGGGAGGTCATGTGGTCATGGTGAGAGAAACTGCGCAGTATATGTGAGTAAACATGTGTAATCTCTTGATTTTCATGGGTTTTTTCATTTGCTAAGGTTTTGTGTATTTTTGGGGGGATTACAATGACTTAAAAGGGTTGGGCTTTGTCTACTCATCCTTAAAAAAAATAACGTTTGTATTAGTTGTCCGAGATGAGAATATGGGTTTTAGCTTTGTTGTGGTTTCAATTTGAAGGAGAACTAAAGGTTGTAACTTGGTTCTTTGTGGTAGTAAGGTTGTAAATTAGGTTTTTTTCTTTTCAAAAATATAAACATAAATTCTCTCTCGAGACCAAACTCTACAAATTGTATGTTATTTACATATATGTGTGTGCATATGTATGTATCTATTATGTAAAATAAAATTAAAGTGATGCAAGTCTTTTTATTCAATTAAGTACATTTTCCACTTAATTTACAATGAATAAAATTAAAGTGATGCAAGTCTTTTTATTCAATTAAGTACATTTTCCACTTAGTTTACAATGAATGAAACTACTCTTAAAGGCACAATGGTAATAAAGGGTTAGAAACCTATGCTATGATACCATGTTTAATGC
>SNQJ01S0004861.1:108164-136100 GCA_010110895.2 Picea sitchensis | reverse complement strand
ATATCCTCATTGTATTTGACCAAGACAAACCCTAAAGAATATTATTATATTATATTTATTAAGACGACCCTATTGTGCCTTTGCAAAAGTCGGCCCTATTGTGCCTCGACAAGTAAAATGTAAATTAAAAGGGGAAAGTGACAGGTCGGCCTAGACCTAATTTAGACAAGTCAGACTACTATTTATAAGAGAGGCTAGCACCTCATTTGGCCACTTACAACACAAGTTATGTGGCTACAGAAGAAGTGCACAAGTCTTGAAGGGAGAAGCTACTGCAACTAGGAGGTGATGTTGTGAAGGTTCTTGGTTCTTCTCTTGGATATATCTTGGTTAAGTGGTGCGCTACTCTTCCCTAGTCGAGGGTTAGAGGAGGATCTTCTGCTTTGTTAGTTCTCTCATGGAGAGAAACATTTTTCTTGGATGGTAAATCTATATTGAGGAAGTTTGCTGGGTTTTTCCCCTTAGGGGGTTTTCCTAGGGTAAATCTTGTGCATGTTGTGAATGTTATTCTTTCAGTGATCCTTTATATGCAGTTATTATGCTAATGGTTTAATAGTAAAAGAATGCTAAACTAGTTAATTGCTTAAGTAGAAAAATCAACATGGTATCAGAGCGGGCATGAAAGAAGGCATCTTCATAGCACATAAGAACTCACTGAAGAAGCTAAGAGCTTAGGAAGACTCTCCTAACCATAACACACCTCCTCCTATGCATAAGCTCTCAGTTTAACAAAATTTTGTAAACTGCAACTGCTATTGCAGCTGTTGCAACTGCCTGCAACTACATAAACCCTAAGTGTGAGATTTTCCTTGTTTAAGGAGGACGTTGGAGAAAGTAACCACACCTAGGAGCTCGCCCTAGGAGGGAACATCTAGTCCTTGGATCAAAATTTAGAAATTTGAAAGTTGAAAAATTAGTGTTTCCTCATAAACCCTAGGTCTAGTTGCAGCTGCTTTAGATTTTTTGACAGATTTAATCTTTGACTCAAAAATCTCTCTAGTAAGGTCTAAGAACCTCATCTTGAAAATTTATTTGTTATTTTACTTGTTTCAGGCATAATTACTACCAGTACCAAGCTTGACGGAAAACTTGAAGGAGTCGATGACTTCCGAGCATGGAAGTATAGAGTGATGCTCATTCTAGAAGAGAACGACCTTGTAAGTTTTGTTGAACAAGATATTGAAGAGCAAGAGGGAGATGAGGCCAAAGCCAAATATAAGAAGGATCTGATCAAAGAAAAATGATCATTGCCGACTCCATCAAGAACCACTTGATTCCTCATGTTTCAGTATTAAAAACCCCAAAGCAAATGATGGATACCTTATCTCATCTATTTTAAGGCAAGAACATCAATAAGAAAATGACCTTGAGGACACAACTCAAGAATGTGAAGATGCAAAATTCAGAAACTATACAATCTTACTTCACAAGAGTGTCCCAGATCAAAGAACACTTGGAAGCTATTGGAGACTCAGTTGAAGAAGCTGAGTTAACGATGACCACATTGAATGGTCTCCCAAATTCTTGGGAATCCTTCATCCAAGGAATCTGCTCTAGAAGAAAGTTAACTAAGTTCAACAGATTGTGGGAAGACTGTACTCAAGAAAAATCCAGATTAGAGGCAAGAAAGGAAAAGATAGAAAGCCATGAAGATCAAGCGCTAACAACTCACGCAAGAAAAGGAAAGAGCAAGAAAGAAGTTCACTCTCACAAAAGATTTCAGAAGCCTCATAAAGGACAAGATTCTCAAAAAGATCTCTCAAGCTTCAGATGCTTCATTTGCCAGAAGATGGGACATATTGCAAGAAATTTTCCCCTAGCAAAAGACCAGAATAAAAACAAGAAGTTCAAAAGACATCATGCTCATTTCACAGGAGAAGATGAACCTGATCGAAAAATAACAAAAGAAGATGATTCAGATGAACTATATCTTTTGTGATATAGGGCTTAGTGCTTCCAAAGCACTTGATCCATATCAAGTGATATTAGTAGCAATATATCGTTTCTTTCCACATTACAAGTTCAAGAAGTAAAAGAGCTGAAGAAGTTTTTATCATGAGGGCCAAGTACAAATTGTGAAGAAGTATCATTATCCATCCAGACATCGTACAGATCAGGGAAGCAATCTGACAATGCACGCTCCAAGTATGTACCCACCATAATTGATTTCAGTTTCTTTTAAGTTTTAGAACATTAGACTTTATGCATTTTTTTTATCTTAGCTTGTTGGATCATTATCCCTCGTACGAGAATCCAACAAGGTCTCATTTAAAATCAAGAAATAAATCATGTGCTTGGGGGTAGCATGTGTGCCTATGGTTGGGAGACAATAATGTAATATTGTCTATGGTAAAACAAGAACATTAGAATAGAACTCACAATGTCATGCAGTTTCCCGATGAGAAGACCTGGTCAATGGATAATGAGGCCACCTTGACAGGAAGCAGAATTTGTTTGAAGTTTGACTCAGTTTTTCATATTAAGACTTGGTAACCAAACACCAAGTGTATCTTCTAGAGACTCTGAGATCATTGTAGAATCAAAGGAAGTCAAGGGTCAGAGGGAGCAAGTATGAAAATCCTTGTATTTGAGATTGAGTTACCTCCAGTGCCAGATGGTGCAGTTGATCACCCTTCGGATCATCAGGAAGAGTTAGTAGAGCCAAAAGAGCCTACCCAGAATCATAATAGTAACCATGAAGAGACCAGCGTGATCTGTTGAGATTTGGATACCTTGGAAAGTGGTCCCCATGTGCTTATGAGTCTCTAAGAACAAAGGGGGAAGACTTTTACCCTCATACTTTACTTTATGATTATAATTTCACTTTGACTTAGGACCCTCATACTTTTACTTTATGATTATAATTTCACTTTGGCTTAGGGAGTTTAAGTCAAAGTGAACATGTCACTGGAAAGTCATAGTGACAATTAATTCAATGTGGGTGAATTAATAGACATAAAGCAACTAAGGAAAGTAGTTTCAAGGAGATTATTGGAGCTGATCTCACCCATTGATTAGACTTGGCTAGATCTAATCTAGGCCATTGATCTTTAGGGTTGGCCAAAGGAGGCTAAAGGAGTGTAAAGTGAGTTTTGAAGATTCATTATTCACTTGAGACTCTGTGGGAGGAAGAGAAGGAGGGCGAACACTTTGAGGAGGAGAAGAGGGAACACTTCATGGGGTTTGAGCCAAAAAAAAACCCTTGAGAGTTTGAGAGAGACTCTTGTAGCTTGGAGCTTGCATGGTGAGTCCATCCATGGAGCCTTAGCTATCCTTTTTCTGTTCAGCAACATTTGCATTGAGGAGGGCACATCTTGAGAGGAGGGCTTTAATTCTGATATCCTTCTCACGATCAGCTGCACGTGAGAGGAATACTTGTCATATCTCAAGTTGAGGTCCGATGCATTGGGAGAGGAGAGCTCGAGCTTGCTCTGGAGAGACTTCGGGCCAGCCCTTTATTTATTGCGATCATTTCTACTGCAGGAGGCTGCATGGGTTGAGATGATTGGCAACTACCTGGTAGCAAATATGCTTTGAGGTTTTGAGCTCTGACATTTCAGTGGAGAGGCAACACAAGAAAGGACATTCCTGGAGGGTTTCTTCATTGGCAACATATGAGCTTTAAAAAATTTACCGGCCGTAGGAAACAAAGGAAGAGGGCGCACTTCACGCTTTGGGCACTTCTCTTTATGGATCTTGTGGCAAGGCTTGTGGCTTGTGAGGAGCTTGCTATGTATACAGGTTCCATTGTATTTCACACTTGTTGTATCTCTAAGCTTTTAATCACAATTATATAGACATATATCCCAAACCGGTTTTCCTCAAGGGTTTTTATCCGTGGTCATGTTGACCAAAAATACCTCGTGGTCAAATTTAAGTGCATGTTTAGAAGTGTAGAATAACATTTTAAAGTTCAAGATCTAGAGGTAGTGTTATGTGTTTTAAGTTATATTGCATGCGTTAACATTGAGATAAGAAAACACTTGCAAGGCACCTTAAAAGAGCACTGAACCTATAAAAAATTGAGCAGAAAGTAACATGACCGTTTGCTGTCCTAAAACAACAAAAGAAGATAAACCATATAGTTGAAACTAGGAGCCATACTTAGGTCAAGGATAGACCTTAGATGGCAGCCTCATAGGACCTCATAATTTCAACATGATCCTGTGACACTTTGCAAGCTGCAAAGTCATATGGCATTGACGAGCCATATCGTGAGGAGAAGATAACTCCACCAATGGTGAGGCGGTGCAACCCAACACCTTCAAGTATCAACTCAAGGACCTAGAGTTCGGGGAGGGAGTCAACCTCATGATCCAAAGAAGGGAGGAGCATCCTCCTTAGGACCATTCATAGAAATGTACAAAGCTCCCATTTGTGTCCAGAGGATTCTCCCTGCAAAGAAGAGGGAGAAGACTATGACGACACTTGCTCCAGTAATCGTAAGAAGTATATATATGAAAACCATGATCCATTAAAAGAAGTCAATGAAGTATGAGATTTAGAGGAACACATGAATCAGTCATCATGATGGAGTAGAGGATACACTCTTAGATTTCAACAACTACAATGATAATGGAGCAGTCATTCTCATCTTAAGAAAGCAGCCTGGTGTGCAGAGTCCCGCCTGTGGCGAACAATCGGCAGAGAGAGTAGAGGGACATTCTAACAAGAGACAAATAGTGCTTCGCGAAGCACATAGAGCCAAACACATGATTATGCATTAAATTGTCAGGCCGAGCAAGTGTACCCGGCCATACAATGTGGAGCTGTGAAAATTTGGTTCAAAGAACACAAGGACAAATACATGTTGTATGGTGAAAGACATGTTCACCTGATTATGGAAAACATGTGATGAAGTACCTAATGGGTACAATCGAATATGGACTCATATATATCTTAGATTGTGAGATAAGATTGCAGGACTACACAGATTCAAATTGAGTAGGAAGTGTCACAAACCAGAAAAGTACATCCCGACCGCCTAGTTTGGGATCAATCAGGATCCGTATTCGAGAAGCGTAATTGCATGGCACTCATAATCTCCACGAGGCGAGTATGTGGCAAATACGGATCAACTTGTGGCGAAGCAAAGGTGGCTTGGTTGATTACAAAATTATTTGATCTCGAGTTGAAGGAAACCCATATCTTTTATGATAACCAAGAAGCAAATTTGTCATCAAATCTAATGCACGCGACAAGTCCATTCATATCGGTGATCGGCACCATTATATCCGGTGAGATGATACGTATGGCGTCGCAACCCAAGATATTCCCATAGCTAAACATGTAGCTGATGTGTTGACTAAGTCTCGAGAGAAGTCTGAATATTTCGTGAGACATATGAGGGTACCTGGCTGAAGCGATGTGTTCCCCAAGAGTGGAAGTGATATGTTCCCCTAGAAGCGGAAGGATGCCCTAAGCAGAGGGAAGTGATGATTCCTAGTAGTGGAGCTACCCCAGCGTGTTGGTACTCCAATGCATGCCGGTATGCTACCCCAACGTAGGTTGGTACTCTAACGCAAGTCGGCACGCCACCCCAACGCGTCGGGTATGCTACCCCACGCAGGTTGGTATGCTACCGCAACGCTATGCTGGTAT
Organism: Picea sitchensis; assembly: GCA_010110895.2. Classification (NCBI taxonomy): domain Eukaryota; kingdom Viridiplantae; phylum Streptophyta; class Pinopsida; order Pinales; family Pinaceae; genus Picea; species Picea sitchensis. Next base: position 130,499 of record SNQJ01S0004861.1, on the reverse strand, counting down.
GTTAACCCCAACACAAGTTGGTACAATTCACTCCAAAGAAAGTGCAAAACTTCCTATGATATATAGATCCGGGATTGACAACAAGACAATGACCAAGCACGCTATGAAAAGGCGATGATGACCATGGCACGAAGAATACCTTCCTTGCTAAGAGAGGGAGTGTTGAAAGGAACAGTAGCTTTGAAAGATATCCTTATTGTTTTTTGACCAAGACAAACCCTAAAAAAATATTATTATATTATATTTATTAAGACGAATCTCTATTGTGCCTTTGCAAAGTCATCCGCCAGGCCTTGACAAGTAAAATGTAAATTAAAAGTATAAAGTGACAGTTCGCCTGCACTCCAATTGTAAAACAAACTACTATTTATAATGGAGGCTAGCGCCTCATTTGGTCATTTACAACACAAGTTTTGTGGCTACAGAAGAAGTGCACAAGTGTTTAAGGGAGAAGCTATTGCATCTAGGAGGTGACGTTGTGAAGGTTCTTAGTTCTTCTCTTGAATATATCTTGGTTAAGTGGTGCTGCCACTCTTCCCTAGTCAAGGGTTAGAGGAGGATCTTCTGCTTTTTTAAGTTCTCTCTTGGAGAGCCATTTTTGGTTGTTGAATCTATATTGAGGAAGATTGTTGGGTTTTTCCAAGGGTTTTCTCCTGCAACCTTGTGCATACGTGAATTTTATTCTTTCAGTTATCCTTTATATGCAGTTGTTGTGCTAATGGTTTAATAGTAAAAGAATGCTAAACTAATTAAAAGAATGCTAAACTAATTAATTAAATACTTTGGTGATAATTTATTATCCCTTCTTTTTGGCTTGCTTGAGGGACATCCGCTTGTATGGTTGTAGTCTTAAAATACCCAACTCTACTTCAAAACTTCTTCACTACCATGTTGATCCGCTTGTTGTCTCATGCGATTTTGTGCTATGGTCGTGTTGTCCTTTAAGATTTGGAGAACTTCTGTTGATTCTCATGTGATCTTCCATTGCTTGAACTTTAGATTTTATTTTAGAGAGAAGAAGTGATGGAAGGAGGGTGGTGGTCCAAAGTGCCATAAATGGTGTCATTTTTGTTGCAAGCAGGAAAGGAAGTGGTATACCACCTCGCTATCACTCCAAGAAACTCCTTAGGGTTGTAGGCTAAGGATGCTTGGCAACTTAAGAAATCACTAATAATCAAGTGTTTGGAACAATGGATAACCGAAGGCTTAGCAAAGACAACATGCTGTCATGCCTCTAAACAAACAAGGCTTCGAAACTAGATATCAGTTGCAGTAAACAATCAAGGTATGAAGAAAAACATCAAGATAACCAAGTACAAACTGTAGGGTTATACAAGAATATAAAGAAGATCTAATTCATATCCATGAGCTATATCAAAAGATGACAGTTCTGAACAACTGAACCGAATAGAATTAAATATAAAGTAATGGAAAATGTGGACAGACTGATATATATAATGACCAAAGAAAACTTTGATTCTTATAACAAAACAGAGTCAAAGCACATAGCCAAAGTGTATCCAGGATTGAACCTCAAGAACTCCAAATGTCTTTGGCTTCATAGCCTTTCATAACCGGGCCAGATCCTAAAAGTATGGATCTTGTTTTGCTAAAAATAGTAAAGAAAACTAATTTGCAAAAAGATAGGGATAAATACTCAAAAAGGACAATTCTATGTGTTGGTCCAATATCTGTTCTAACAGCTTGGTGAAGTGATGACTAGCCTTCCAAGGCTCCTCCATAAGATTACAAATTAGAATTTGATGAGCTGCTGTATTTATTCCTAAAATTCTGCCTTCAAAATGACCATATTTTGACCAAAGACTCCTCTTTGACTTCGATTTATCTGCTCATTTATCTTAATTACCAACTGATTAGTAAATGCTCTTAGTCATGTGGAAAGTTTCACTTTGCCATTTAATCTGCAAAATTCTTCAGGTCGCTGAAAGCTTTAATGATTTTCAAACTGAATTTCTTGGTCATAAAAAATCCATTTTTCACATATGAATAGTCGACCGACATCTACGTAATATCATCTTTCCAATGGTCTTGTCAGATATTAATTTGGAGCCTCGTGAAGGACTGAAAAGTTCCCTTAAAGTTTAAGTATCATTTTCCATTTTCAATTCAAAAAATCCTAAACGATCATTTGTGAACAATGTCTAATATGGAAACAAAGATTTGATTTGGATGTTGCCAACCCGGGAGTACAGCCTCTGCTAGCTATTGATAATCTTGACTTTCCTCAGCACACATCTTTGTAAGCCCCTGTTAGATGCAGAAAGTATGCACTTTCAACAAAGCACCACTTTGTAAAAAACACTCCTTAGCCGCGGAAAATATGCACTTTCAAAAGTGCGCCACATTATAATAAATCGCTTGATAGCTTTGGAAAGCATGTACTTTCCACAACACGCCACCCGAGAACTGACTTTAAAAACCTTTTAAGATTTGACACTTTCAACAACGCACAATGAACCTTTTGAAAACAAGTTAGCTGTGGGAAAGTAAAAAATGACAAAGGAAGACTTTACAATCCAAATTATTTAAGTCAAACCAAAATCTAAAATTTTGCAGCTAAAAGACTCAATAATGAATTGAGGAAACCATCAATAGCCATGCTATCCATCACAAAACTCGACTAAAAATAACTTAAGTATATTTGGGAGTTAACACCAATTATTCCGCCAAGGGTAACCATTTGAACCATTGTGAAATGTTTATCGAGACAAAGCAACGAAGGTATCCTTAGACATTTGTTCACTATCCGGGTTTATCCATCATCAGATTGAGGATGATAGGATGAGCTATGAGCCAACTGGAAATTCAAACACTGTCCAAAAGTGTCCAAAGAAGATGGGATCTCTGTCACTTTGGCTACAATCTTTGGGTTGACATGTAGATTTTGAACTGCTCCATGAATGCGGTGAAACTGTACTAGCTGAAGGAGAGTGCACAAAAGTGTATGCATTTGGTCAATCTATCAACAATCACCATGATGACATCTCCCTTCCTTTCCTTTCAGACTTTGGTAACTCTCTGATGAAATCCATGGAACCTCCTCCAACGCCGACTTGGATGGATAATGGCTGTAAAAGACCCGGTTCCTAATTGTTTCCACCTTATTTTGTTGGCAACCAAACATTCTGCCACAAACCTTTGAATGTACTTTTAAGGCCATCCCAAAGTGTCCTTCTCGAATTCCTATGGTGGTTTTCAAAAATCCCGAAAGGCCTCCCATCGGAGAGAGAGGTGTGCAGCTCCAATAGCACCTTTGTTTGAGTTGGGAGTTACATAAATATAAGCCATCTTTGTTCATAGTGAATCATTTTTCCATGTAAATGTATCCGATGCAACCTTAATCCCGTTTAACCTTTCAATGAGAGTCCACACTTTTCACATTCTTCCATTCATCCCTTTGTTTCTATTATCCAACTGGTTGGATGATCGAGAGAAGTACGTGAAAGGCCTCAACATCTTCATCCCTTTCATGAGAGTGCATCCGCCACAACATTTTGCTTCCCTTTTATAAGTAGATCTATTTCAAAATCATACCCAAAGATTACTGGTTACCCATTTTGTTGTTCTTCCTTGGTGATAGTCTTGTTCCAAGAAGCATTTAAGACGATCATGATCTGTCTTGACCTTGAAGTGCCTTTTTACCTATTAGTATGGACTACTTCAAATGCATGTAGTATTGTCATCACTTCATTCTCATAAATGGGTTTGTAAGTCTCTTCCCCTGAGTGGTCAACTTTCAAAAGCCAGGGTCTTTCCTTCTTGCATTAGGACAAAGCACCAATTCCATTTCCTAGGCATCAGCATTCCACAATAAAGGTTTTGTGAAGTCCAGAGTGGTCAAGAAGAGTTGTACACATTGCCTCTTTAGTTGTTCAAAAGCTTTAGTTGCCTCTAGAGTCCATGAAAAATGCATCCTTTTTAGTTAGGTCATTAAAGGTGCCACTTCTTCCATAGTTTCAACAAACTTGTGGTATTAACTTGTCAAACCCAAAAATCTCTAAGATTTTGTTGTTTTCTGAACTCCACCAAATCTATCATGGCCTTAATCTTGTTAGGGTCTACCTTGACACCTTCAAGGAGATGTACAACATGACCCAAATATTCTCTACCTCCTTTACCTTAAAGAAACATTTGGATGGTTTTGGCATATAGTTGTCATCTTTTAGTAGTTGTAGCACCTGTCAACATGTCTGCATGATCCTCCCAAGACTTGCTATAGATTAGTATATCATCAAAAATACTAACACAAATTAAGGAAGGGCTTGAAAATGGAATTCATCAACCTTGAATGTGGAAGGTGCATTTGTAAGGCCAAAAGGCATGACCAAAATTCATAATGGCTTCATGAGTTCGGAATGTCATTTTTAGATATCTTCTTCCTTCATTATGATCCTGATGATACCTCGAATCTAAGATCCAAATTTTAGAAATAGATTGCTCCATGTGGTTCATCTAACAATTCATCAATCACTCTGAATGGGAAAATTATCTTTAATAGTGATCTTGTCGAGCTCTCTATAACCTGGACACACGTTTTATGAGTTATCTTTTCTCAATACCATTACGAATGGGTGCGTAGTAAGAACTTTATTAGGTCTAATGGTGCCAAATTTAACATTTCCTTCAAATCCATGCTTCAATTTCACTCTTTCCATAAGGGTATTCAGATGGTCTGATGTTAGGAGGAACACCTCAGAATTAGGTGAATTCTATGATCATGGGATTTCGAGTTGGTGGGAGACCTGGGAATATCTTCAAATACTTTGAATGATTATCAATGATCCCATTGAGATCTAGAGGAATAGATAGCTGATGTTTGAACATCTAGTGAGCATATTTTTGCACAATGCCTTGATGCCCCTTCTTCAATAATTTTGTTCATGCCATTAGAGCTTATCACCTGGCTTCCTCCTGTGATACCTCTCAACCAATTTATTTTCCTTCCAATAAAACTTGAAAGTTCTTGAAAATTAAAGCCACTGCTCCTAATGATTGTAACCATTGGATTCCTAGTACGACTGCACTACCCATGGGTATAGCAATCATTGGACTATTCATTACATATTCCCCCATAGTAAGATTGATCTATTGCATTTTCTCCGAAAGTAATGATAGTTCCCTCCACTCTGTCCACATTACTTGAAACTATGTATACTGGATATACAAAGCAATTGAGATCTTTAAGAATGAGTAGTGAATGAAATTCATGGAGTACCCATGTAATCACCAGGGACTATTACCTTTTTCTTTTGATGTATCCTTCGATCTGAGGGGTTGAGGAGTGCTAATACCAGCCAATGAATTACACTCCATATCAGAGTTAACCTCTGCATCTAAATTGTTTCCTACATTTTCATCTTGAGATGGTTCTTGTTCTTGTTCTTCTTCCTCTTCACAAATCTAAGTGTAGAATAATTCTCTTCTCACCACACTTATGTCCCTTACCCATTTGCCGCCACAATTAAAGCATAAACCTTTTAGTTTCTTTTCTTTTCCTCCAATTGTTGAGGTGTCAACCTTGTAGGTTGATGTGTTTAGGAGAAGGAGACGTCTCCATAGATGTTGTGGATAGTCTCTTCTAGTAGCCATAGCCATATTTTACCTTCAACATTTTTGCCACCCAAATGCATTCTCCAATGACTAGTCTCTGTTAACCTCATGTTGAATGTTGTCCTTTAAAGTTCCTATGAATACATCAATCAAGTGCTCATCCTGAATATCGAATACCTTTATATTCAATCTTTAGAAATTCTCAATGTGCTTAATCAATCCTTTTGTTTGAGATTTATCAATTACAGCAAGGTACGTTCTTGTATCCTCATAGTGGGTGTGATATCATTTCTTCCGTAAAAATTGTCCAAGTGACTAGTGATTTGTAAGAACAGCCAACGATACCAAACAAATTGATTAGGTTCTAAATATAAAGAAGCAATTGCATCTTTTGTGTATGTATACATTATGGAGACTCAAAGCACACCTAATATGAAGTCCATGTGATTGGGTCCCACATCAAAATTTCATGTCAAATCTTAGGAACGTGGTTGGTCTCAAACCAAAGCTGGAGTTTTCCATTCTGATTCACCTTCCAGCTCCCACATCATGAATTTCCATGGGATGCATTTTCTTCCTCGTGTGTCTTCTCTGGCAGAAATTTTTCAATACTTCCATGACTTCCCCTTTAACTCCATCTATCTTAGTGTCCATTGAATCCTACCTTAGTATCCAAACTTAGCTTCCCTTGAATCATCTTTAGTTTCCAACTTAGCTTCCCCTTAAATCCATCTTAGTTTCCATTGAACTACTTCTTAGTTTCCATTTGAATACATCTTAGCTTCCATTGAATCCATCTTTATTTTGTAGTTCATTTATGTCCCTACACATTTCTTCACCTTCATCAAGATTCCAAGTAGGATTTTCCTCGAGGCTTCTATTTGGTGTAGAAGTTCCCCTTTGGCTGCATAAGTTGGCTAAGTATCACTTTGAACCTTGATTTTGAGGTGGTTCTGCTAGACAACATCTCTTAAGTGTTGTATCTCCCAATTTTGTCCCTTCTGGCATGAAACTTTATCTTATGTATTTCTTCATGTTTCTTCAATGCCACAAGTCTGATCACAATTGATGTGCCAAGTGGAATTCTAATGCATAACTTCCCCACAACTTGCTGATTTTTGGCCTCTTCCAGGAGATCTCACTTGTATAGTGTTCCCTGCACAAAAAATAATTGATATCAAATTCTGAAACTCGCACCCAAAAATACTACATATTGTCCAAAAATCCAATGCAACCAGTCCCCACAATTTGGATACTCTAAAGTTATGATTGTTTCATTGGATATTGAACACCTTCTTGAGACTAGCTAATAGGACTAGTCAGATACCCTCTATCTTGCCAAGGTATCTATAAATTTAGGATGACTCAGAGGCTAAAACTTTTATCACAGATATAAAACTAATTTCTGTGGGTGGCCCCCGGATTTTGTAGTTCTGAAACGTTACAGAATTTTTATAGCTAACATTCTAGTAAAGACTCATTTCTGGATGATTCCAGAACCCTCTATCTTGTAAATGCTATATCTCCAAAAGTATATGGCCTCAGGAAGCTGAATTTTTGAACCCAACGTACCTTGATCCGTCTTCTGCAATACCCTCCAAGCCGTTCCTTCTGAAACGTTGTAGAAAAAAGTTATAGCGAAAAATTCCACGGTGTCTCAGATGGAAGTACGCTGAAACCCCAAGACCTTGAGCTCCTATACCATATGTTAAGAACCAAACATCAATATAGCATAGAAAAACTTCAAGAAAAGTACTCCAACGCCTTGAAAAGAGATAATATCAGATAATAAGTAAGCCTTCTTCGAGGGGGCAACCCTCCTTTTACCCTGCACTTAAAATGTTTAAGTACAAGATGATTCAAAATGAAAATGTCTCCTCTTTGTATATATAGGAGACTAGGAGGTTTGAATGGCCTAAAGCCGACATAAATAAAATAACATTACTAATCTAAATCACAACTAATGGCCTAAAGACGACATAAATAAAATAACATTACTAATCTAATATGCCCCAATTAAGTGGTAATGAGCCAATATTAGGGCTTAACATTAAGTAGAAAAATCAACATCACTATCGTTTCCTCATCTTGAAAACCAATGCAACATAACATTTCACCAAATAAATTTTATATTCCTTGGATCTTGTAGCATCAATATTTGTAATATTGGGCTAAGGGATTTTAGGAGGATCAAGGCTACCTGGTAGAGACATCTACCTTCTCAATGATGCATTACTAGTTTCTTCTCTTCTATGGGGAGTTCATTGACTATAGATGTTAGGAGTGGTCCTCCTTTTGCATCTGTTTAAGGGGTAGTAAGATGATTCCCCCTGGGGTTATCCCCAAGGCCCTGTCAACTAGGTTACTCTCCTAAGGAAATTATTTAACATGGATTCAGTATCGGGATACACACTATTGATTGAGAGGATTAATATGGCTAGCTTGCCCCTCTCCCATTGGAAATTTCACTTCTGTCGAGAGTTTGTTTCTTCAACATCTCTCCTCTACTTTATACTTATAGGGATTTCCCCCTTGGGATAACCTACTTGTACACCCAGGCTTATGTAATTTCATTTTTTTTGTGTGTGGTTATTGTACTTATTCTTCATTTCATTTCTCTCATCTAAGGGGGGTGTCTTCTACCCCTTGTTATTGGTTAGGTTTCTAATGATGGATGTAATATCTAGTCCCTTTGACCTTGTTTGGTCTCTAGCATACATTAATATAAATTTCAATTTCAATTTGTATCTACAACTCATTCAATCTGGTGTCATTTCTTCCTAAGTAGATGTTTAGCCTGTTACCACACAATCTAGCACCAAGTGCAAAGCCTTGACAAGGCACAATACTAGTGGAACATGGAAGATGTTACCATTTTCACGTAGGCAACACAATCCCTCTTTTTAGTGAAGGAATAATATCCAACACGAGCGAGGCTTCCCTAGTAGCCTCCAAGGATCCCTAGGAAAGACACAGTCAAGTCTGAGGTCCCCTCGGGGTGACTACCTAAACTACCACCAATAGAACAAGATAGGCAAGGTAAGAAAAAAGGTGGTAAGACAAGACAATTTCCATATTTAAAGCAATGAGGAATTTAAGAAGTCTTCCAAGTGAAGTAATAGTTCAAGAGGATCCCAAAACACCTAAAATAAAGAAAAAGTCTAGCGTTGTTGTAAAACTTGTAAAGAAAGCAGAAAATTACAGCAGAAAATAAAATAGCCCTTTAATATGCAATAATTTAGTAAATAAAGAGGGCTAAACAATGGGATGAATTAGGGTTTTACTTGCCAATAAAATCATAAAATTAAACAGTAGAAAACAACCCTAAAACCCTAGACGTTTTTCCCTAATTGGTTGTTATAACAATTTAGTAATATAAATTAGGGTTTCAACAATGTAATTTAGGTCAATAGTATGCCTAAATACCCAAAACGTCTTAGTCTTTATGGTTGCAAATGAAAATTTTCTACAATACAACCCTAAATAAAACCCTAAAACAATAAAAAGAGTAATTCTCAGCTGTAGTGATTGACTATTGGGAGAAAAAGACTAGTGCCTAGCGTTTTTGGGGCATATGGGGTCAATTATGGATCCCTTTGGGGAGAAATGTGTAGATTATTTTAGGGTGAAACCTAGAGGTTGTCAACTACTAACCCTAGGAAAACCTCCTAAAATGTCAAGGGATGAATCAAGGGAAGGATCTCCACTAGATAACTTCCAAGAGCTTTGACAAGAAGGGTTTGTTCAATAATGATCAAAGAGGATGAAGAACCAACACTAGAGAAACAACATCATCTATAAATGCAATCATAAACACAATCACAAAATGAAAAGAGACCACTGACTCAAGACATCTTTCATCCATCAAAACCCTAATTTAGCAATGATCATCCAAGCAGTGGTAGAGAATCCACAAGCATAACTCCTCCAAAAAATCGCTCTAACTAACCATCCATAGCATTCTTCATGAGAGAGAAAAAGTAGAAGTATACAAGTAGTGATATTTTTCCACAAGTAGCCACGATTTACAAAATGAGAAATAATTCTCTATTTCTATGAGAGATCTAGCACAAAAGTGAAACTTTTCCATGAAAAGGTGCAACGTTTCATCTCCAAGAGGTACCTCACCATCCAAAGGGTGTGACGTCTCATCAAAAGGTGCCATATCATCATCAAGAAGCCCCAAAACATTACATCAAGGTGCCCCATGCCTCCAAGGGGTGTGATGTTTCATCAGAAGGTGTCATACCATCATCAAGAAGCCCCAAACCTCACATCAAGGTGCCCTATCATCAAAAGGTGCAACGCCCCACCATCCAAGTGAAATGTCCCATCATCAAAGGTTACTATCACCAATGAAAAGGTGCCACATCGTCTCTCCAAGTGCAACATCCTCAAGCAAGGGTCTAACATCCTCAAGAGAATGTGGAACAACCTTTCTCAAGGGGTGAGGACGACCTCCATGAAAGTGTGTTGGTAGCCCCTCAACATCCTCCAAAGGATCCAAGTGTCAACCAAGCATGTGTCTATGTGCAACCCATCATTCGAGGAGGGGCTCATGTGGTCCAAATACATCATGAAGACCAAAGAAGAGGTACACAATTCAAAAACCATTAGATAGATCATGTCAATGCAAAAACCATTAGATAGATCTCACAAAGTAAGTAAAGCCATTAGATAGATCTCACAAAGTAAGTTTAAGTATGGGAGGGTCATTATTACCCCCTATTAGGTGTGCCAATACTCAAGATAAGAAGTATGTCCCAGGGAATCCATCAAGGAGTATGTGCAATGGTATGCAATATGGATTAGGGTTTACGTCATGGGATGAATGCCATTGACATGCAAGGCCATGTATAATAGTCATCCTCACTAACGCCTTTGTAGAGGGATCGTTTAGGCGATAAGATACATTTTCCTCAACAGTGTGTCTTTCCAAACCCCTATTTTCCTTTAATTTATTGCTTTAACCTTTTTTGGATTTTGACATTTGATTTGATTAGTCCTTTTGTAAGATATGCATTCATTGCATAGGACTTGGGGTGATGGCCTCTTAGTGAGGGGGTAGAGCTCATGCTTCTTTCTTTCTTGTTTTTTTAGTACTTTCTCTTTTCTTGTTTTTTTTCTTTGCCTCGCATTTTGAATTAGGGATTTTGTTCTTTCTATTTTTTTATAAAGTTGCATCAACCTCAGGCATTTGAGCCCCTTCTTCTCATGGGATTATGAAGCACAAACCTTTTTGGGATACATGTAACAATCAACCCAAAAGAAAGGACAACAAATGAGGCATAGATGCAATATGTTATTCATGGTAGGGATATGGACACATTACCCCCATTAAGGCCTCCCAATAGTACAACTTTTCCCAAGAGTGACAACATAGGACTAGAAGATGATGATGACCAGAAGGTGAAACAAGGAAAAATGTACAAATTCAAAGCATCATGCTTCATTATCCAATTCAACCCATGATCACCATTTTAATGCCCAAACATTGACATCATCACTTGATATAAAGTGTCAGAGCTATATACATGAGTATGTGAATGCACCATGTCATCTGAGTGAGCTGAGCTGAGCATGTAATGAAAGGCATCTGTGGGAAATTGTATGTGGAGAGTTTGGAATGACATCGTCAGAATTGTTGTTTGGAATATGGATCACGAAGAAAAAATTATCCTCTAGTTACCCATAGAAGTGAGGGGGTAACATAACCCATCCTTCAATCTCTCTATCATTGTAATCAACCTTTGAGCCTACTTGATAAGAATACAAATATGCTACATTAAAAATGGCATTGGTGTCTGAATATTTAGGCAAGTCTATTAGATATGCATTGTTGTTTGTTGTAGCTTCAGGAGGTATTCCCACAAGAGGCCAAGGTGTCAAGCATGTGGGAATCTTTGTTGGCACCAGATCAACCTTTTGTTTTAGTGAAATCTTCCCCAGAATGAGGCTAGGGCCTCATGGGCAAGTTGATGGGCTTTGTGGGCTTGTGATGGTGTGTCACACCCACAAAAGGGAATAAAATATTCTAATTAATTGTTGAGTTTAGAAGAGGTGCCTAAACTCACTCATTGGACTTGTATATAAAGGAGAGAGGCCATTGTGGCATTTGCTCATATTGTAAGGATGGAGTTAGTATAAGTGAGTTTGCACTTGTGTTAGGAGGCTTGGTGATTTTCAACAAAGGAAAATTCTGCATGGTGACAAATCTGGCCTAGGGTTGATGACTCTCTATTTTTTGTTCTTGGTAGGGAAAGGCACACCACACCTGTGGGAAGAGAGAGGCAACCGAAAAAGGAAGAAACTGTACGAGTGAAGCGAATCGTACTGAAGTGTTTGTACAGGTTTTCGTGCTTGTACACATGTTTTAGTGGGAACAATCATGTATGTATGCGGGTTGCAGTGGGAATAGTCGTGTATGTACACAGGTTGCAATGGGAATAGTCGTGTATGTACACGGGTTGCAGTGGGAATAGTCACGTACATCCGTACATAGTTTTTTTTGGGAAGGTGCAGGTCTGTACCAGCTAACAGGTGACGTCAACATGTCATACAGGTGGTCTACAACAAATTTGTGGGCATAAGATATTTCCAGGATATTTGCTGAGGTTTGGTTTTTTGATTTGTATGATTATTGGAGGAGAAGGTTGTCCTCAGATTTTGGTGATATTTGTATTGGCTGAGAGGACAAGGTTGTCCTCACATTTGGCGATATTGTATTGGTTGGGAGGGCTGTTTTTTCCCTCAAAATTTATGAATTTAACAAGGTTACATAATTGAAATTTGTGTCTCATATGTGTTGATGATTCATCTCTGATCCTTTGTATTTCTGCTCCATATAATTTCAGTGAATAATTTTCAGTGTAAAATTGTTTAGTGATAACAATTAGGGTTTTACTGTGAGATCACTAGGAAGTAATTTTCAGATCTGAAAATTAGTCACACAGAGTTGCATGTGAAAATTAACATTGTATCAGAGCTTGGGAATTGAGGAAGTGTTTTCGATAGTCAACAGGGATGACCTACGGTCGGGCGTCGACCAAATTTGTGAGGAGTTTCATTTACCAAAGAAAATCGTTGATGACTAACGATTGATGGTCGGAGGGGGCAGTTTAGTATTATGTGCGAATTGGTTTTCAAGGTAATGGGTCGACGGTTGGGTCGACAGGTTGGGAAAAGTGTTGTGCATGCCCAAAGGAGAACATTGATCGTCGATGGTCAATAGATTCATATCAATAGCTCATATTTCACCTGCTTTGAGATCAACGAATCAAATTTAAAAGGTTGTTACAACAGTAAAACGATTAGTTTTATATGACATTTTTTGAATTTTTCATTTTTTTGAAGGTCATTAACTTGTGGGGAATTTTTAAGGCCTTGAATGAGGTTTTTATTCAATAAAAACCCACAAGAATGGAATACACTTTATCTCTACATCTCAATTAAAATAACTCAAAGAGATTTATCCAACGAGCTAATATGTTCGCAAAACAGAGCTCATATGAGAAAGTTACAGCCAAAACAATAAGGGTAAAATCTCAACGTCACATTGCTTCCATAGGGCATAATTCCTTGCTCAAAACTCTGTTTGGGGCAAAGGAGCAATCTATGGAAATATTGTGAACCATAGAAGACATCCATGGAGCCAAATTTAGCATCTGGGTATGTGAAAACGTGTTGGGAGAGAAAGAAGACACTTGTATATAAGGATAAATTGGGTAACACAGTCAAAACTTCTCTGGACCATAACTTTCAGCTCGAAGCTCAGAATTGAGAAAACAAATAGTCACTGAAAAGGTATTGAGGAGGAGAAGAGACCTATATACCTATAATTTTGATTTTGGAAACATAATTTTCTAGAAATTAATAAAGATATTTTTGTAACTATAAAAGAGTGGAAATTGTAGCATGTAAATGTTGTAACTTTTCACTCATAACTCAAATTGAGGCGTGGGTACAACCATTGGAAGGTTGTTTCAAATAGGAATGCATCCAAGGAATCAAATTTTGATTTGATGCATTGTTTCCTTCATAAATTGGGATAAAGAGTAACATGTATTTTAATTGATTAAATGTTTTATGTTATGCATGTTCTAACATTAATTATTATATGCACATTTCTTGCAGAATTAGAGGTACACGAAAGCAAATTTGGTTCTTATATGAGGACTAGAGTTATGGATGATGCTTAGGGATATTAAATCCATGAGGAAGAGATCATAGGTATGCATGTCGACATGGGAAAATCTAAGACAAAGTCAAATGGTGGAAGAGGTAGGAGGGAGCTTGTAACTATGAGAAGTTTGCATAGGGAGGTGCAAAGCTATTGGGTTGATAATGAAAGGATTTGTGAATGATTAAGAGGAGATACTTTAGATTTTAAATATGTTGGATAAGAAAGTCAACAAAGTCTCTGGAACCATGCAAGTGGCTAGTGCTAGACAAGTGATAACATCTAGATCCCAAAGCAAAAGGGATGATCATGAAAATGATAGGCAGTCAAGAAGCATGAGTAGGCGCCATCATTCGTCAAGGAAATCCACTAGAAGAACTCATGAAAGTTCAGGGTCAAGGATCATCCCAAGTGTGTCTCATGTCAGAAGGAAAATGAGAAGACTCGAGGCAGACATCTTGCAAGGTGAACCCTGGAAAATCAAGCCACCAAATTTCATTGGTGAACATAGGAAAGGAGAAGAGGTCGAGGCCTGGATATTGGAAATGAAGAAATATTTCCAGCTACATGATTACCCCTCAAGGGTAGAATCTACAATTGCAACCTACCACAAGGAAAGTCTACCATGTGATGGGATCAACTTCAACAAGCCAAGAAATTTGATGAGAAGAGGATATCATGGAGGTAGTTCAAAGGATATTTTCAAGAGAAATATTTGTCTGAGCATTACTATGAAAAGAATATGAAAGAGTTATTTGAGCTCAAGTTGGGAAGCATGACAATGGATGAATATGAAAATAGGTTCTTTGAATTGTTGAAGTATGTTGACTTCATCAAAGATGAGAAGGTCAAAATACAAAGGTTTCTAAGTGGGTTTCCTTCTTTCTGCAGTGATAAGATACAATATGATAACCCAAAAAAATTGGAGGAAGCCATAAGGAGAGCAAGACATCTTTATGAGCAAAGAAAATGAAGGCCAGTTTTCCAAAAACCTTGGAATGACAAGATGAAGTGTAAAAAGGATCAAAGTTAGAATGGTTTTAAGAGACCCTTTTTAAATAACAACACCCAAACAAATCATCAAGGTCAATCAACCCAAAATGAGCACAAGACTGTAGATTCATTTGGGAAAAGACCAAGGCAACAACCTGTAAAATGTTGGGGATGTGAGGGAAATCACTTATATAGGGACTTCCCTCACAAAGGAGAAAAAATGAGGATTGTCCACAACATTCAGGAGGTTGAAACAATGGAATACATGGGAGGAAACATGTCAAGGATTTATGCAGCCTTGAAAAACAAGCAAGTTGAATATCAATCCCCCATGATTAAAGTGGAAGGTAAGATCAATAATCATCCTATAGAAATTTTAATTGATTCTTGAGCTAGCCATAGTTACATAAAATCTAACATTGTTGAAAGATTTCATATGCAAATGAGTAAGCATAAGAAATCTTGGTTAGTTTAGTTAGCCACGGGGGCTAATAGGAAAATCAATGATTTGGTTAAAGATTCTCTGATAGACATGAATGGGTTCAATATAAAGGTAGATGTAAACATCATACCATTGGGTTCATACGATTGTCTAATTGACATGGATCGGTTGGAAAAATACCATGTTGTCCTAGACTGTTATAATAAGACAATCACATGTCTTGATGAAGAAGCGAAGCAAGGCAAGGTTCAAGGCATTCCAAGAGTTGTAGTTGTTAGAGAAATTTTAGCTATGCAGTTGAAAAAGAGCTTTAGAAAGGGATGTCAGATTTTTGCATCCCATATGGAAGAGGCAACCATAGATAAAGTCACAAGCATTGAAGACCATCTGGTCTTGAGGGATTTTGAAGATATTTTTAGAGAAATTCTAGGATTGCCACCAAGAAGAGACATTGATTTCTCTATTGATTTAGTGCCAGGAGTTGCCCCAGTGTCCAAGACGCCATACCTAATGGGCACACCAGAATTGAAAGAGTTGCAGATGCAAATTGAAGAATTGTTAAAGAAGGGGTATATACACTCAAGTGTGTCACCTTGGGGATCCCCAATGTTGTTCGTAAAGAATAAAGATGAAACATTAAGGTTGTGTATTGATTTCATATATATGAATAAGGTCACCATAAAGAACAAATATCCTTTGCCAAGAATTGATTATTTATTTGATCAGCTGAAAGGTGCAAGGATCTTTTCGAAGATTGAATTGATATCACACTATCATAAAGTGAGGACAAAGGAAGAAGACATTAGCAAGATAACATTCAGGACAAGATACAGGGATTATGAATTCATAGTAGTACCATTTGGACTATCAAATGCCCCGACTGTTTTTATGTGTCTAATGAAGGGAGAGTTGAGGGAGTACCTGGACAAGTTTGTAATTGTGTTCCTATATGATATACTCATCTACTCCAAGTCGGAACAGGAACATGAGAAACATTTAAGAATGGTGTTGCAAGTTCTAAGAGTGCATAAATTGTATGCTAAAATAAGTAAGTGCATCTTTTCCCAAAAGTAGATTCACTACTTGGGGCATATAATTTCAGCAGAAGGGATATCGGTGGATCCTAAGAAGATAGAGACTATTAGTGGATGACTAGCACCAAATAAAGTGACAGAGGTTAGGTCATTCATGGGTCTTGCTGGATATTACCAAAGATTCATATAATGATTTTCAAATATTGCAAGTCCAACCACTTTTTTGCAGAAGAAGGGAGTGAAATTTGAATGGAATTCTAAGTGTGAAGAAATCTTTTAGGAGCTGAAAGACATATTGATAAGTGTGTCAATATTAAAGATTGAAAATTTAGATGAATATTTTGTTGTGTGCACTAATGCATGCAAGGAAGGGCTCAGTACAGTTCTCAGTCAAAAGGATCATGTGTATGTTATGTGAGAGGAGACGTTGGATCATAACAAGGAATTACACTACACATGATCTAGAATTAGCAACAATTGTACATGCATTAAAAATGTGGAGACATTACCTTATGGGGAATAAATTCAAGCTAAGGACAAGCCATTGTGGTCTGAAACATTTGTTTGGACAACCAACCTTAAATGTTAGACAAACTAGATGGCTTGAATTTCTTAGTGAGTATGACTTTGAAATAAAGCATATAAAAGGAAAAGAAAATCAAGTGATTGACACACTCATCCAGAGAGTTCATGAAGTGCATATTGCATCCATCAACATGTACATGACTGATATGAAAAATCAAATCATTATAGCAACAAGTTTGGATCAGAAGTATCTAAAAATAAAAGAGACATCACAACAAGGTAAATTTCAGCAGAAATTTAATTATTATGAGATGAAAGAAGATGAAATTCTCATGTACAAAGGCAAAGTATATGTATCAAATTCTAATAAAGTAAATGCACAATGTGCCATATGTTTGGCACCCATGATATCAAAAGACAATTGCGGTTGTAAGAAGCCAATACTTTTGGCCAGGAATGAAGAAAGAAGTGGCTAATTACATAGCCAGATGTTTAGAATGCCAGAAGGTAAAGACAAAGCATAGGCATCCAACGGGGTTCTTGCAACCATTATCCATTCCATAATGGAAGTGGCAAGTAGTTACAGTTGATTTTATTACAAAGTTTCCCAGAATAGTGAAGCAAAGTGATTCCATCATGGTGGTGGTGGATAAATTGACTAAGGCGACACATTTCATTCCAATGAAGACTACACACAAGGAAACAACTATTGCAGAAATTTATATGAAAGAAATATCCAAGCTACATGGAGTGCCTAAGGCAATAGTTTCAAACAAAGATTTAAAGTTCACTTCGATTTTTTGGAAGCATTTGTTCAAAGGATTTGGGACAAATTTAAATCTCAGTACAATGTATCACCCAAATCAGATGGGAAAACAAAGAGGACTAACAAAATAATAAAGGATATGCTTAGAATGTATGTGATGGATCAACCATCAAAGTGGGAGGATTATATTCACTTAGTGGATTTTTCTTACAATAATGGGTATTAGGCCTCATTGAAAATGAGTCCATTTGAAGCATTGTATGGCATAAAGTGTAACACAACAGTAAGTTGGGATAATCCAACGGACAGAGTAGTTGTTGGGTGTAACGATCCTAATTGGATACATGCTTAAAGATTATTAAGTAAGATTTAATTAAAGAAATTAATTATGGTTAACTGAGTAATAATTCAAACTACAGATCACATTTAATGACCTGTGAAATAAAATTAAAAGATCAATGAAAAATGATATAAAAATGGTGGCGTATGCAGAGAGGGATAGCCATGGATCCCGAGAAGATAAAATATTAACTCACGACGAAGGACGGGGAACGAAGGGTGGTTGTGTAGTAAATGCGTGAGTCGGCAGGGAGGAATAAGGGACGGGAAGAGGGGGATTTACGCACCATTCGACAGGGGGGACGGAATGGATGCTGTGGACGATTGTGTTTTGCTGTGATCAACGAGTTTCTGTGCACTATTGTATTTTGTGAACTTTTGGACTACTGTGAGCACCGAGTTTTGAGACTGTGGCTTTTGATCAGGGGAGGCACTGAGTTGCTGGAGGTTTTGGGCACGGAGGGCCAGGATATCCGTAGATATGCTGGAGCTAGGTAGTTTTCCTAGTTGGCAGGGAGGACAGTAGTTTTGGGCAGTTATTTTCTTGTTTGTGGCAGGGTTGATCTGTGTAGCAGGGAGCAGAAAGGAAGCAGCAAAGCAAAGAGGCAACATAAATTAGCATCAGATCCAGGTACTTGTTAATTTGTGTATTTATTTCATACTGTAAATAATTTAGTATTTATTGATAAATATAAGTTACTGAAGTTGTTGCTATAAAAGTCAATGTCATGTTATGAAGTTTTGTTTCAGTTTACTTTCTTAAAATGTTTAGGACACTTAATGATGTTTAGAATTATATGGGCATTACATATGGTATCATAGCGTCTTAGTTCGAAATCTGGAGCCTAAGGGCCGAAACCCGGAGTGTTAACTCCAACCACGCTTAACCTGTAAGAAACACACGTTCAGTTTGACCAAATAGGACTGATACAATATGGTATCCAAGCAAACTATCTCATGTATATCACAAGCAACCGTTTTAGACAATACCCTTTAACTGGATCATATATGGCTACTACAATTTTAGTCTAAATATTTGAAGGAACGCCCTTTTAAAATAATGGTAGCAAACCAGAAAGTTTGAAGGATTATTTCTATAGAAGGGCTACCTTGAAGCAGCCTGAATAAAGCTATTAAGCACGAAAAACAGAGATGATAACGTAATTTTATTTTGAGCAATACTTGTCAATGAAGTTTCGGGTAGAATAGACACCTGAAATCGGTGAAAATGTTAAAGGAAGCTTCTAGGAAAGGCTTGAAGTTGGAAAATTTAATAACTACACGTATTATACTAAATAAAATGCAAAAAAAAAAAGAGGACATTTACGGGACCTTGAAAAGGCCTACTTCACCTCGAACTTACCTAAAGGAAGAACTGCGAATGCGTAGGAAATTTAGAAGACTTGTAAAATAGAACAGTGTAAACTAGCTGCCCGTATTAGTCTCAGTGGAACTTTAAAAATGAAGAATCTCAGGAACTATAGACCCATATAAATTTAAACCGTGCCAAAAGAAGAAATTCTTACGCTACGTAATGTTTTATTCAACAAATCAAATATCCCGAAGGAGAGCTGTCTACTACGCGTAAGGACGGATCTGAGTCGTCAGATCTCGGGTAAAATCTCGTCAGCCGTTAGATCTAGAAAAGTTGCGCGGGGTTTAAAGCCCAAGCGTGCGTAGGAGGAGCCCCAGAAGAGTCATCGGGAAATCTGAGTCATCGGGGTTTTGTTAAGCCTGAGAATCAAGGCCTTGTGGTTCTCAAAATCCCGAGAACGTATCCTAGCCGTTGATCTCGACGTGGACACATGTCAATGTTCTGGGAGGCATCGAGATTTCACCCATCGGAGAATTTAGGAGTGTAGAACCGTTGCAATAGGAAATCGCAAAACACGACTTCCCGATAGGACTTGAGTCGTCCAAACAGCATGGACACGTGGCAGAGGATCCCGAAGAGTCGGAGATCGGGAATCGGGGTTCCTGGAGACAAGAGACTCGTGCATGTTGAAGTCGTGAAACATGATTTCCCGATCGGATCTGGACCTTCCATCAACGTGGACGCGTGGCGAGGGATCCCGAGGAGTCGGGGTTCGGCATATCGGAGTTTTCGCATACATAGAACTCTTGCCACACGGAATCGCGATCCGCGATTTATCGACAAGATCGGGACCGTCCGTTCAGTGGACACGTGGTAGAAATCTACACCGTCGGAGGAAGTCCCGACTAGGAGTCAAATCCGTCGGAGTTTGTGGTCCATCGGGAAATCGGGAATCCCGAGGACATGTTGTATGGACACTTTGAATTCGCGATCCGCAAAACCTCGATGAGTGGGGGCCAGCTGTCATTACAGCAGAAGAGGAAGACAAAGGTGTAGTGGAGGCCAGCTGTCAGCCAACCAGGGAATCGGGATATCGGAATTTTTGAGGGCATGGAATGCTCGTATGTTGGTCGCGATCCGCGATATCTCGACGGGATCTTTGAACCGTCCATCGGCGAGGACGCGTGGCATAAGATCCTAATGAGTCGGTGTTTGGGGCATCATAGTTTTCGGGGGTAAAGAAACTGAGTAACAGGAAATCGCGATCCGCGATTTCCCGACGAGATCTGAGCTGTTCATTCCGAGGACGCGTGGCAGTCATCTAGCGCCATCGGTGAAAGCTCCACAAGAGGGCTTCATCGGGCATCGGGATATCGCGAGTTTCGTGGACAAGGTGTCCATGCGCTACGAAATCGCGAACCCCGAAAGCCGACACAATTAACTTTACTCTTAATCCTCGATTAAAAGAACTAATTAATGACGGTTTAATTAAGACCTAAACATATCGGAGATCGGGATTTCGGGATTCAATATACGCCGAATCCTTGTTATGGGAAACCCCAAATCCCGACAGGAATTAGAACTACGGTCGCACAAGTGCAGGTCACATAGATCTCGGTGTAGCCGAAAAGGCTAACACGCAAGGAAGAGGCGCATCGGGTATCGGGATATCGGGAATTCCGTAGGCAAGGGATTCCTGTAAATCGATAGCGCGATATCCGAAATCCCGATAAGGAATAAAGCTGTGGTCACAAGGGAAGGTCATGTGGGCCACGAGCATAGCTTAGGGGCTAAAGCGTGAGGAACATATCGGAGATCGGGAGTCTGAGAGGACAAGGAACTCTTAGCATCGGGCATAAGGAAACCCCGAAACCCGAAATTTAAGTGGAAATTTTACAGTTAGGAACCAAGGGCCCTGAGCAATACAAAAGACAAGGTATATGCATCTAACTACATGCATATGCAGAGACGAATATAATTATAAATATAAATGAAGTAAATTAAGAGCAGAGTGCCAAAATCCGTGCAAAACGGGAATTACAAGCAAATCATTTTGTTCAAAAGCGAAAATTACCATTCATTACCACCACGTAGGGAAGGCTTATACAAATTCCTGATACAAATAACCACGCGTTCTTCATGAAGATACTGAAAGTGTGCACAACATGCGGGCTAAATCGTACCTCTTACTATAGTTGAGGCAGAGCTCCGCAAAATGTACGGACAAGGGACTGGTTCCCAACAATTCAGGGAAACTGGACTCCAGGTCCAGGATCTTGTCAGGGGCCACATCAATATACTCTGTTTCTGCAAAATGAACTGGAGCATATACAGTAATACCCAGCACTAGCAAGGTGCTCAGAACGATGGTGAGGANTGGACTCCAGGTCCAGGATCTTGTCAGGGGCCACATCAATATACTCTGTTTCTGCAAAATGAACTGGAGCATATACAGTAATACCCAGCACTAGCAAGGTGCTCAGAACGATGGTGAGGATGTGAGCCATGGCAAGGGAGATTATGGAAACCTCTTAGTAGAGCAGAGGCAGAGCTATGGTGGACAAAGACTGATGCGAGGCAGGTCCCAGCGGATGAGAAAGTGGGACAGAGGAAGGACGCGTAGAGAGTGGAAAGGCTGATAGGTGGAGAATGATGAGGTTAGATACAAGGGAGCTTGAGGAAGCCAGATGAGCACGTGGAACCCATGCGTGCCCAAATTCTGTGTGCACGTTTAAACTAATTTTTTTATATATATTATAAATTATTAAGAATAATATAAAATAAATTAAATAATTTAGTATAAATAATTATATATATATAAATAAGGTCAAGTTAGTATAAATTAATGAAAGATTAATTGGGTTGAGAATTACTTAAATCAATTAAGTATTTATTTAAGTATAAGGTTAATCTACCTTAAAACTTGATGTTGACCAAGCTTAGACGCTTCAACCTAACCCAAACCTAGCCAATTCCCCTGATGGAGTAATGTCTGTTTACAGACAAGTAAAGAAAACTTACGCCTAACCCTGTTTCTAAGTTAAGTAGCACCAATTTGAAATGTCCTTGAACTCACCCGGATAACTTTGGGCTGATCCAGGTTAAGTCATATAAGATGGCCAGGACTTGAAGGGGTCGAGGAAGGGGAGCATCGTCACGAGCATCGCCGAC
>SNQJ01S0004861.1:78355-102712 GCA_010110895.2 Picea sitchensis | reverse complement strand
GTTAACTGAGTAATAATTCAAACTACAGATCACATTTAATGACCTGTGAAATAAAATTAAAAGATCAATGAAAAATGATATAAAAATGGTGGCGTATGCAGAGAGGGATAGCCATGGATCCCAAGAAGATAAAATATTAATTCATGACGAAGGACGGGGGACGGAGGGTGGTTGTGTAGTAAATGCGTGAGTCGGCAGGGAGGAATAAGGGACGGGAAGAGGGGGATGTACGCACCATTCGACAGGGGGGGACAAAATGGATGTTGTGGACGATTGTGTTTTGCTGTGATCAGCGAGTTTCTGTGCACTATTGTATTTTGTGAACTTTTGGACTACTGTGAGCACCGAGTTTTGAGACCGTGGCTTTTGATCAGGGGAGGGACTAAGTTGCTGTAGGTTTTAGGCACGGAGGGCCAGGATATCCGTAGATATCCTGGAGCTAGGTAGTTTTCTTAGTTGGCAGGGAGGACAGTAGTTTTGGGCAGTTATTTTCCTGTTTGTGGCAGGGTTGATCTGTGTAGCAGGGAGCAGAAAGGCAACAACAAAGCAAAGAGGCAACAAAAATTAGCATCAGATCCAGGTACTTGTTAAGTTGTGTATTTATTTCATACTGTAAATAATTTAGTATTTATTGATAAATCCAAATTACTGAAGTTGTTGCTATAAAAGTCAATATCATGTTATGAAGTTTTGTTTCAGTTTACTTTCTTAAAATGTTTAGGACACTTAATGATGTTTAGAATTATATGGGCATTACATTGGGCCATATTTGTTGAAGGAAATGGAAGAGAAGATGGTAAAGATAAAGAAAAATTTAAAGGCTGCCCAGGATAGGAAGAAGAGTTGTGTAGACAAGAATAGTGTTTAGATATTTCAAAGTGGGTGAACATGTGTTCTTAAAAGTGAAATCAAAGATAAGTTCGCTAAGATTAGGGAGTTTCCCAAAGTTGGCAACAAGATATTGTGGACCTTTTGAAATATTAGAGAATATAGGGCTAGTTGCATACATGAAAGCATTGTCTGCATCTATGAGAGTGCATAATGTATTTCATGTGTCATTATTAAAGAAATATGTGTCTGACCCTGACCACATAATTGATTGGAATGTGATCCAGGTGGAGCACAAAGGAAAGTTTTGGGTGGAACCAGTACACATCGTGGACTGGAAAGTCAAAGTGGTTAGGAACAAGGCCATAGGGTTGGTAAATGTTCAATGGACCTACTAAGGTCCTGAAGGTGCTACATGGGAGCATGAAGAAAACATGTGGGAGGAATACCTGCAATTTTTTCACAATTTGGAAGAAAACAGAATGCAAGACATCATTTTGACCATCTAGAGTTCCAGAACCACATCTCAGAGTCCTAGCCAACTACGTTGGGGACCCTGATAAAAGAATGGCTCATTCCTTGAGTTAATATTGATAAAATAATTGTAACATCCCGCTCTTGCACGCACCCGATGTGACTTATTCTTGTGGACACTTGTGTGCAACTGATCCGGTTCACTATATGATTGACTGATTCGATTATGGAGCATGATGATGTTTGTGGATTTGATGATATGTTATTTTATGATTTTTATATCGACATGTGCTATTGACTGGTTTCCTGAGTGTGCATGACCCTAAACGTTTGAGGATGTCGATGGCATCGATGGATCTCCTTAGACTCCAGATCGAGTCAGGGAGCGGACGATTATGGTTTGAATGTTTTGATATTACATATGTGACGCATGACTAGATATTATGATGTTGATTGTTATCACTGGCACGTTTCGTTTATGGATGTAGGTTAATGATATCTTGCTAACCAGACTCACATTTGGAGTAAAGGGGTCACTCATGACAACCAGAGACATTGAGGGAGAGGTGTGGCAACAACCCTACCACAACTTACTAGCACTCCCACCGTGGCTCGAACTGTAGGTTAATGATTACCTAGTTTGAGAGATCCACGATGTCGTGAGGGAAGACTATGACAGTCACTCACGATGATTCTAAGGGGCGTGCAATAAGGCAGGGTCCTTATTCCTTAGACGCCCTTAGTCTCCCACAAGGTCACTTGACGAAGTATTGACTCCAGGGGTTTGACATCTACCAAATTCAGTTAAGAAGTGAGTGACACCCTTGGAGCACGTAGTGCATCTTGAAGGGCACATCGTGCAGATTAAAACCAGAATGCAGGGGAGTGGCACCCTTGGAGCATGTAGTGTGTCCTGAAGGGCACGTCACGATTTTAACTATGGTAAGTTAATAAACCTAGTACTTAGAAAGCTATGCAGCCTTAGGACCTGGTCAGCCTTAAAATGAATGATGGTATGAGGGAAGTTTAATAACAAATTTTTCCCTTAAGAACTGTCGCCAAGCCTAGTGAATTTAAAACCTAGGTCTAAGTAGAATATGTGAACAAAAAAATTAAATGGACATGTAACAAGAAGGGGGTAAAGAAAATTCAAGCATTAATAATTAAAGTAAATTTTAATGGAGGTTTAATTATTAAAATGGGTAAATGGTTGTTTTTGTCTAAACTTGCTAATTCTGAACTCAGTTAAAAAAGGGGAAACTTAAAGAAAAAGAGAAACTTAAAGAAAAGAGGAAACTTAAAGAAAAAGGGGAATGTCTAACTTAGTAGGGAATCTAGCCTTTGAAACTTTCTATTTGTGAACTCAACTAGGATTTAATTAAGGCGTAATTAATTTAAGAAATGTAAGGGAATAAAGGGACACCGATGAGCGTTTTTAGGAACGATTTTAAGTGGGTGAGGGAAATAGGAAAATTTAATTAATTAATAAATTGATTTTCTGGTGTAACTAAGGGATCGAGTGACATGTGTATGAGGAAGGTTTGTCCTAATTAAATTTAATAAAAAGAATCTAATGAGGGTTTGGGAAACTAATCACTAAGAAAACTCAATAAAAATGATGGTGGAGGAGGAGTTGGATCATCGCTAGTAGGCATAAGGTTACACTGTCGATATTTTTCTTGACTGAATTTTCCTTGTGGGAGTTGGGATACCCAACTCGGATAACGAGTGGTAGCTCAACCTTGCGAGGCGAGATGAGAGCTAGCATTTTCTGGTATTGTGTGCGTGGCCCCTTTGTGGCTCGAGGGGCTCAGGGGGAAGAAGAGTATCCCTAGCGTTGGTTGGGAGGTACCGATGAGGTCTCAATGGTTGGAAAGAGAAAGTTGGATGGAGCGCGTGCGCGTGACAACGACTACAGAGCATTCGCCTACGGTTACAGTACGTAGGGATAATTTGTATTTGTACAAGTTGTTAGATTTTTGTGTATGAGTATAGATATTGACGATTATTGTATTGAGTTCTTGTAACTTTAAAGGTTAAATTTTATTACATGTATCAGTTCCCTATATTATTGTTGTAAACTGCAATGGATTCTGAACTATGAAGAAGTTTTCTGAAGTGAAACGCTATCCCATCTGCTTACTAAGCAATGGGCGTTTCACGTTAGCTCTCTCTATCGCCTGCCCATATTTAAACTTTATTGTTACAACCATTAATTGGCATTCAAATGTTAAATACAAATTATATTCATAGATGCGTTATGACAATGAGTATTCCTCCCACTTAAACTTTTTAAATATTTCAACTATGGTTGAGATAAGGATGGTTGCTATTTTGTTGTTAACATTTTTTTTTGCGTCTTCAATTGATTTGTATGGCCACTGTGACGGATTTGTAGCTTTTTAAAATCGTTTTTGCTTCTTCAAATGATTTGTATGGCCACTGTAACAGATCTGTAGTTTTTAAAATCGTTTTTGCTTTTTCAATTGATTGGTATGCCCACTGTGACAAATTTGTAGCTTTTTAAAAAAAAAAATTCTTCTTCAATTGGTTTGTATGGCCACTGTGACGGATCTGTAATTTTTAAAATCATTTTTTCTTCTTCAATTGATTGGTATGGCCACTGTGACGGATCTGTAGCTTTTTAAAATCGTTTTTGCTTCTTCAATTGGTTGTATGGCCACTGTGACATATCTGTAGTTTTTAAAATCCTTTTTTCTTCTTCAATTGATTCGTATGGCCCTTGTGACAGATTTGTGGCTTTTTAAAATCGTGTTTACTTCTTCAATTGATTTGTATGGCCACTGCGATGGGTTTGTAATTTTTAAAATTGTTTTTGCTTCTTCAATTGATTGTATGGCCACTGCGACGGATCTGTAGCTTTTTAAAATCGTTTTTGCTACTTTAATTGATTGGTATGGCCACTGTGATGGATCTGTAGTTTTAAAATCGTTTTCACTCCCTTATGGTTGTTCTCTTGTTCGTTTGTGCGAATAGAAATTTGACTAGTCTATTATATATTCATACAACTTAGTATAATATTTCTTGTAATGGAATTAGTGCATTTTCCTTTTTAACTCCTCTATATTATGACAACCATAACTATTTTAGCACGTGAATTCCTGTTAACCCAACACAAGAATAACTGATACTGCCTGCTCTTGACATATTTCTAGAATTAACATAAAATAATATCACATCTTAGCATAAAAGAGAAATTGACAGTAAACCACAGTTTGATTCCTATTTTAGCATATTTGTGTTATGTTGCAGATTCATATGTGTTTAGATTAGTATCAAACTTAGGTTATGAAAAATATTTAACTACCCTGTGCGATTTGTCCCTAACTCGCCCAACATGCAATACCACTACGCCTTGCACTTTGCCTCTGCGATCTGAGAGATATCTCTCAGACCCTTTAAGAATAATCGATGCTGGGATTGGTTGTTCATAAACGTAACCGTGCGAATTGATGGACTTTGTCAGTGTTTACTAAATTTGATTGTCGCTGGCAGCATTTACTAAATTTGGTGGTCGTTGGCAGCGTAGATAGATTTGGTGTTTTTTCTCAAGATATCAAGGAACTTATGATGTAAGGCATGTTGTAAGAACATATTACAATTTTATAAATATAATGAGGATTTCCTGCGGATTAAAGTTTCCTTTGGTGAACCTTCTATTTCATTATGTATGCATGAGTTGATAAGATTGTTTTAATCGAAGGTTGTCTCATGCATGCTCTAGATGTGAAGTTTCACTTTTTGACTATATTTTATATATTTTAACGCATATAATACTGATTGCTTTTAATACTAATCAAGAATACAAAATGAAGAATTATATGGTTAGAAAAATAGAAGTTTGTAATCGGGGTTGAGAAGAAACAAATAACTCTCAAAATCTCAAGTTTTTAATTTGGAAAAATACATTAAATAAAAGGAGGATGGCATGTTCAATTAGGGTTATGAAGGAGACCTTTAAAATATTTTTAATACTTTTGATAAATTTATTATTGTACTTCAAATATATAAGATGAATATTATATAACAAGGAATTAGATTGATGGTTGGAATTAGAAGAGGTTTGTGAAGAATGTTTTGAATTTCTTTCATTTATGCCATAAAAACTACTTTGAACTTAAAAAAAAAATCCTCCTACAAACAAATTTTTTATGTGAAGAGGATTCATAAGACGTTTTCCACTTAATAGTTAATCTCTTAATATACCTAATGGTGAATCTCTGAAGGAAGGAAGACTTACAAAAGACAAGGAGGATCTTTAACTTCTCTTGAATGAATCCTTTCTCTATATGATGAATCTAATAGTGAATAAAATGATGGCTAATGGATTAGAGATGTTACATTTCTTAGGATTGTGTCACCATTGCTTGAAGGAATGACTCAGTAGAGTAGATGATTATTTTTCACTATGATAAATTATTAATATGGTATGATTGATTCTGTTAGCGATAAAAAATGATTTTCAAATTATCTTGACATCACATGATAAGATGATTTGAGATAGAAGATTATTTATGAATCTTAAGTTTTAAAAAGGCTCTAAATCATATCAGATCAATAAATAAAAGAATTCATATCTCAGTTCATGCCAAAAGTTAATTTTTATCTTTCGGCGGCTAAAAATCAATTTTACAGTGTTAAGAGTCGTCGAAAAGCTCTCACTCTCGGCGGCTAAAAGGATAAACACATGACTGTTTGGCCATCGAAATCGCAGAAGAGTCCAAAATGAACTTCTTTCTGCCCAGATCACATTTTTTTGGTTTTCAGATTCTGTGGGAATGATGTTTAATTAAGGATAATAATTATAGGATACGAATCATTCTCCTTTGCAAGCTTTGGAGGCATATGATAAGAAGATGAAGCTGCATTTTAAAAAATACTGTGTTTTTACTGTGTCGAGTCATCATTTTCAAATGATGATTGTGAGAGACTCGAGAATCATTTTGAGAAATGGGCGGAGGCTTTTGTTACTAACACGTCAAAGAACAATAACCTCTCTCAATTTTCCTACAGGTGTCATAGATTTGGAGAATCGAATCCATCTATGAGCCCTAATTTTCAGATCTCGAAATTTTCCTGTTTGACATGTTTTTGAAATGCAGATCTCGGGCAAATAAAAACGAATATCAAAGAACTGAGAGAGGTTTTTGCTCAAAACAAACCAATCTACAAAAGCCTCTTCCAGTTTGTACAAAACTGTGATGATTTGGGAGATACAAAATCTTAACTGCAGTCCCAATTTTCAGCAGTCTGGCCCATTTTTTATGTTAGACAATTCCAGAAATTGAAGGTAACTGTTGTTATCTTTGGGATTTGGAAGGGAATTCGAGATCCTAGCGAGGATTTCGACCTCAATACCTATATGAGGCATCATTTTAACAGGGATAAAAGGGGGGAAATTAGTCCGAGGACTGTGTTTGATCCTTGAAACTTGTAACTGCATTTCATCCTTTGGAGATATTCATGAATACATCTTGACATCGAGCTTCTTTCACTGTGTTTGTTTAGTTTTCATCTCCTTTCTCTCTATGTTTATATATATTCAATGATATATGACTGTCATCTCATCTCTTTGTTGATATATTAGACTTATATAGATTGCTTCTCATGTTTGTCTTAATGCCTGATAGATGTTATCCTATCTTTGCATTCATAAGCTGGAGCTGCAAGTATTTACCTGTTATGTTTGGCCATCTATTATATGCAATCTTATATATGTTTATGCTGGTATGATGAGTATTTTACCCATCATTACTAGCCATTCACATATGTTATTGTATGAGTATTTCTGTTAGCATAATGAGTCTTCTTCATGTTTCCACACATTGATTTAAACCTTCTGAGCAACATAGTTGAAAGCGTTGGTCTTTCAAGTGGATTTATATGTTTCTAAATGGATGTGAGTTTACTAAGTCATCCGATTTGATCATTTTTCCTCTACATTATTGATCTATTTAAGTTACCAAGCTTACACCCCTTACAGTCAGGGAGTAATTTCTTGGAGTGATAACAGATTCCTTAACTGTATGCTCTTGCGCCTTGAACAATTGATGTGGAATAATGTGTTATTGGAATCAAAACCTTGCGCGCATTGATTTTAAGTAATATATGATGGTTTTAGTTTTCTGACTTCTTGCGCACTAGACGATGTGTTTTAATGGTGGTTTTAGATGTTGGGCTCTCTGCGCAATTAGATTTGGTGTGGATCTCAGACATTCTCGCACTTGGAGATTTATGTCATGCTTGATGGGTTAGATCTCTGACTTTTGTGCAATTGGTGTTGCTGACATGAATGATGGTTAAGGATTTTTAGAATACTCACACGTAATGATTGCGATGTGGCGAATGGTTGTTAGGCCGTAGATCCTTGCGTAGTGATTTAAGCGATGATACTCTTGCGCCTCAACTCTAGGCGACGCATGAGTTTATGCTTATGATCATATTTCCTTAGGCAACAAAATACAGTCGTTTACCTTGCGCTCTCTCTTATGTTGCCACATGAGGATTTAACAACTTCAATTGCGCCCTTAAAATTTTTGGTAGATGGTTGATCTAGACATTAAACTTGTTACACCATGGAATGTTGTGTTACATGTGTTGGTTTTTAGAATGATATTGTGCCTTGATGATTGTTGTCGATGTGTCTGCCTTATGTCAAATTGTTGGTTAACACATTGTTATTGTTACGTTAAGATGTGTGAAAGTTGTGTCGATGAAGTTGTTAGTTAATATGATGTTTTAATTACCTAACACAACTTTAAAAATAATTTTTTTTACCCGTGTACCTCGCTTGTTGTTGTAATAGTGGGGTCGTTACATATGGTATTAGAGTGGGTTCAACCCTACAACTGTGGATAGCTATGCCTTCCTCTAAATTAAGCCCTTGATTATTACTCGGCTCTAAGTGAATTATTAACATGTCATTGCGGTAATCGCAGTTAGAGGATGCCATGGAGATTCACGACATGGTGCCAGGGGAGGAGGCACGATGCCTCCAATAGCACCTGCACCAGAGGGAACCAACCCCCAAGAAGAAGAACAAGTTTTGAGCATGAGAGGATTGTTGCACGAAATGCGTTGATCTGATAAGGTCCTTCCAGGGAAATGTCAGAGGCCTTTACTAACCGTCTGTACTGAGGTATGACAAGGGCGCATGTACCCATGGGGCTCCATAATGTGCCCCAGCCAGTACTGGTCGCTTTCACAAAAAACTATAGATTATTAAGTTCCTGAGTTCATCAGTGCCACAAACGGCTCAACCGTCGAGGCATGGCTGGAGAGCTAGACAATGTGCTTCACGCTTCGCGAGTAAGACCTCTAGCACGAAGGTCTGCATGGCAGTCTTCATCTAAAAGGGGAGTGCTCTGCTATGATGGAAGACGCTCCTACCTCAACTTAACATGGTCGTCAGAGCCATCTTACGAGAATGGGTTGATGAACGGTTCCGGGAGAAGTACATGTTTGAGGAACTCATTGAGGCCAACTCGATGAGTCCAACGCCTTACGACAAGATGGTCATATGTTTCCGGATTATGAGACCAAACCTATGGAGCTACTCCGGTATGCCCCACATCTGAACACAGAGCAACTAGAGGTCAACAAGTTCGTGTCGGCCTTAACTCTAGCTATCGTGTGAAGGAGAGGATCTAAATGCCTCAAACGTTGCGCGATGCAGTCCAGTGGGCCCCTTACCTGAAGAAGATTTGACCACGAGTCAGGGAAAGACACCTGTAAGATCGTCTAGACTGATGACATATGGTGCGTAGCAGCATCAGACGCCAACTAGACAAGACATCTTGGTGTCAAGATACGTCTATAAGACCCTTTTTCACGACACCTTAAGGATAGGTTCCTTAGTAGAGGGCTCCCTACATGGGACCACCACATCCACGACACCACCTCTAACAGTCATAGTTTAGGCTTGTCGGGACAACATACCAGGATATTAGGCTGGTGGGCCAAAAACTTCTATTCCGGGGCCAGGAGTACTGGACCAGAGGTGGGCTATGGACATGTGGAGAGTCACTTTACCAGCAAGACTGACCGGTTGACAAGGTATAGAAATTTCAATACAAATTAAGTATTTCCTGCGATTCTCCTGATCTAACAATTATATGCCACTGTTAAATACATAATCATTTCTACTATTATTCTTGCAGAAAATTAAACCACGATCACAAAGTGAAATATCAAGAACACATAACACAAAAGTTTTACCAGGAAAACATAAAGCTAAAAACCCCACTATCATATATTATGTATATCATGGATCATGAAACAATCTCATACAAAACTCTAATACAAGAGCTCTCAGTACAATACAATCATCTCATACTTTCATACAAAACTCAACAAATACATGTGCCAATTTCTGTGTCCAGATAGCCTGCCTCCTCTGCACAATCCTTGCAATTAGAATTCTCATAATGAATTAGAATTACTTAGTTTTCACATGCTCATGAGCATATCCACTGCATGTGTGATTGCATGAGTGCACTTCACTCAAATCACAACTGATAGCCAAACTGTCCCTTTCACCTGTTATCTCAACTGGGTCTCCACTGGATCTGACATGCATGTAGTTAACCATGGTGAATCTTCAGTTGCATATGAGTTCACTGATTGTGAATTAATTAATAATTAATTCACTGAACTCTCACTAGTGTAAGTTCAGTTACAACTAGTACAACTGAGCTTAACTCACTTAACTACACTTATAATTATGTTACAACTCCAAATCACTCAGTTATAAATGAGATAATAGATTAATATTTATTGTCCAATTTATTTAAGGGAAAAGTAAATTAGACACATGTTTCTTNCACATGCTCATGAGCATATCCACTGCATGTGTGATTGCATGAGTGCACTTCACTCAAATCACAACTGATAGCCAAACTGTCCCTTTCACCTGTTATCTCAACTGGGTCTCCACTGGATCTGACATGCATGTAGTTAACCATGGTGAATCTTCAGTTGCATATGAGTTCACTGATTGTGAATTAATTAATAATTAATTCACTGAACTCTCACTAGTGTAAGTTCAGTTACAACTAGTACAACTGAGCTTAACTCACTTAACTACACTTATAATTATGTTACAACTCCAAATCACTCAGTTATAAATGAGATAATAGATTAATATTTATTGTCCAATTTATTTAAGGGAAAAGTAAATTAGACACATGTTTCTTGTTGACTTTTCAACAAAAGGAGCCAGAGCGGTCGAATCAACAGGACACACTACCGTGGCAGAGATGTGCAAGGCCCATATGATCCCTGATCGCGGTAAACAACTGCCAAGTCGAGCACCATTCCACTGTGCTCGAGGCGTCGGGTTCCATCGCCAAACGAACTTTTAGTATTTTCCAGACCCGGTGCTACGTAGAGCTCTAATTCTAGTACCGCACTGAAGGGATTTAGGTAAAGGCATTCAACATGACGAGTTTAAATTCGTCGGTATAGCTTCGGGTACCAACCGGATGGTTGGAGGAAGGGGAGTGAACTGTCGATTTAACTTGGGGATAGTGTAACGAAGTCTGACCTACGTCACGATCTTAAGATCTTATGACGTCATGATCAATATGGACTGGTGGGAAATCGCATGACGCGATACTCAACGGTAAGATGAGGAGGTTGAGTTGGACCGACGATGAAGGACATAAAAGAGTGATTGTAGGAAGAAAACAAGGAGTATCCTTGAGGTTCATCTCTCCCCTACAACTACGAGGGATTATGCGCAAAGGATGCAAGCTATATGCAATCCTAGCGTTGAATGACAAGGGCTTGGCAGAAGGATTAGAAGACCTTCTGGTAGTGTGAGAATTTGCGAACGTGTTCCTAGAAGAGTTATCGGGTTTACCATTGAAGCCAAGATGGAATTTTCCATCGACCTAAAACCTGGAACTGAACTGATGGCAAGAAAGCCTTATCGGATGTCGACCCCTGCGTTACAGGAGTTGAAAGTGAAACCGAAGGAGTTGTTGGACCTAGAACTTATACATCCAAGTGTATCACCTTGGGGTGCTCCTGTTAATTTCATATAGAAGAAGGATGGGTCGTGGAGACTCTGCTTGACTATCGTCGTGTATTCCTTGATGAAATTTTGATATATACTCGGATGACGGAAGATCGGGATGAACTTTTACGCTTGGTACTACAATGATGTGAGGGAACAAATTACGGGAAGTAGTCGCAAGGCTATCAAGGATTTATTGCTTAGGGCGTGTTATCTCCGACGAAGGCTTTGTTGTGGATCCAACGAAGGTAGAGGTTATTGTGGAGTGGCCTGCAACGAGGAATGTCCCAGAAGTGCGTAGCTTCATGGGTTTAGTGGGATATTATCGACAGTTCGTCGAAGGTTCTTCGAAGATAGCATATCCGATTACATAATTGTAGAAGAAGAACAAGAATTTTGTGTGGACCAAGAAATGCACGGAAGCATTTCGAAGGCTTAAGGACTTGTTGACGACAACGCCAATACTAAAAGTCCTTGGCGTGGACGAGGGCTGCTTGGTGTGCATTGACGAATCCAAGGAAGGCTTAGATGGAGTCTTGAGGCAAGACGGTCGAGTGATCGCTTACATCTCGAGGAAGTTAAGGAAGCATGAGGAGAAATACACGATGCATGATTTGGCATTGTAAGCCATCGTGTATGCCCTGAGAGTGTGGAGAGACTACCTGATTGGATGAAAATTTGAACTAAAAACATATTGTTGTGGTTTACAACACCTTTTTACGCAAAAGGACTTGAACGCGCGGCAAGGGCGTGGGTCAGAACTGCTTAATAATTACAATTTGAGATTTCCTACTTAAAAGGAATAGTGAACAAAGTGGCAGATGCATTGAGTCGGAGACCACGCATATTTTAGTGATACCTCTTCAACAAATCCATGCGAAAATATTCTAACTACAACGTGACATTGACTGGTATAAAGAGGGTAAGGGATTTTTCGGGCAAGACACCATGTTGGTGCCAAAATTGAGGGATATACTGTGGACAACGACGGATCTGTGAGATATAAAAATTGGATTTACTTACAACCCAACGAAAAATTGAGAAGTTTTGATCTTATGCGAAGCTCATAGAGCAACGTACATGGCTCATTCATAAGTCATGAAGATGAGGACCAACCTTAAGCCCTTATTCTTTTGGAAGGGATAAAGGCGGACATCGTCAATTGCGTGGCAGGATGTCTAGAAGGGCGACATGTGAAGGCTGGACATAGACATCCAACAGGATTGCTACAACCACACGCTATTCCAGAATCAACATGGGAGAACATTTCGATGGACTTCACTATTGAATTGTCACTAAAGACAAGGAGGCACGACCTGATTATTGTGACAATTGACACTCTGACGAAGACTCACATTTTGTCCCTGTGCATATAACACATCAAGTGCCAAGTATAGCTAGAGTTCATATCAACAAGATTTTGAAACTGCCAGACGTACCAAAGGAGTTTTATCTGATAAGGGATTCGGTGTTTGCAAGACAATTTTTTATGAGTTTCCCAAGAGTCCTTGGGAACACCACTGAACTTTAGTACAACATCTCCTCAAGATAGACAGGCTGACCGAAGGAACGAACCAATTTGGGAAGGTTGTGTTGCGTATGTGTGTGTTGGACCAACAAAAACGTTGGGAATAGTTATGGTCATTGGTCGAGTTTGCATGCAACAACAACCATCAAAGCACCATCAAGATGGCGTTATTTGAGTTTCTTTATGGGCAACCGTGTCAGATGCCTTTGAGTTGGGATCGACTTGAGGATAGGGTCCTGGTAGGACCAGAAGTGATCCAAGAATTGAAAGAACAATTACAAACGATACGAAAGGGGATGGAATCAGCGCAAGATCGACATAAGGGTTTGTCGATGCACATCGTGTCAACCATAATTATGAAGGGCCTAATGGCTAGTCGTGCCTCATTCATTGAGGTGTTGCACGATGTTTATCTGGTGTCCATGTGAAAATTTAGTTCAATGATCCTATGCATGATATTGACTGAGTTCTTGGCAGAGGTTGGGCAGGGTGCGCTCACGGTGGAACCAATCCGCTTTCTGGACTATTGCATTTGACAACTACGATGTCGAAATGTCGATCAGGTCTAGGTCCAGTAGGACAATTATAGATCACACTCAGATACCTGGGAGGACGCATATGATATGCACCATCAGTTTCCCTTTCTTGATAGCTAGACATTCAGGTATTGTCAGATACTTTATTTTTTCATTTGCATACTGTGAAACTTCGGAACAAAGTTTAAAACAAGAGGGGGTGTATGTAACATCTCGCTCTTGCACACACCCGATGTGACTTATTCTTGTGGACACTTGTGTGCAAGTGATCAGGTTCACTATATGATTGACTGATTTGATTATGGAGCATGATGATGTTTTTGGATTTGATGATACGTTATTTTATGATTTTTATATCGACATGTGCTATTGACTAGTTTTCTAAGTCTGTAGGACCCTAAACGTTTGAGGATGTCAATGACATCGATGGATATCCTTGGACTCCAGATCGAGTCAGGGAGAAGGCGGTTCTAGTTTGAATGTTTTGATATTACATATGTGACACATGACTAGATATTATGATGTTGATTGTTATCGCTGACACGTTTCATTGATGGATGCAGGCTGACAATAACTTGCTAACCAGACTCACATTTGGAGTAAAGGGGTCACCCATGACAACCAGATACATTGAGGGAGAGGTGTGGCAACAACCTTGCCACAACCTACTAGCACTCTCATCGTGGCTCAAACTGTAGGTTAACGATTACCTAGTTCGAGAGATCCACGATGTCACGAGGGCAGACTGTGACAGTCTCTCACGATGATTCTAAAGGGAACACAATAAGGCAGGGTCTGTATTCCTTAGAGGTCCTTAGTCTCCCACAAGGTCACTTGACATAGTATTGACTCCAGGGGTTTGACGTCTACCAAATTCAGTCAAGAGGTGAGTGGAACCCTTGGAGCATGTAGTGCATCTTGAAGGGCACTACGTGCAGATTAAAACCAAAATGCAGGGAGTGGCACCCTTGGAGCATGTAGTGCGTCCTGAAGGGCATGTCGCGATTTTAACTATGGTAAGTTAATAAACCTAGTACCTAGAAAACTATGCCTCCTTAGGACCTGGTCGACCTTAAAATGAATGATGGTATGAGGGAAGTTTAATAACAAATTTTTTCGTTAAGATTTGTCGGAAAACCTAGTGAATTTAAAACTTAGGTCTAAGTAGAATATGTGAACAAAAAAAAGAAAAGCTAAATGGACTTGTAACAAGAAGGGGGTAAAGAAAATTCAAGCATTAATAATTAAATTAAATTTTAATGGAGGTTTAATTATTAAAAGGAGTAAATGGTTGTTTTTGTCGAAACTTGCTAATTCTGAACTTAGTTAAAAAGGGGGAAAATTAGAGAAAAAGGGAAACTTAAAGAAAAGGGGAAACTTAAAGAAAAAGGGGAATGTTTAACTTAGTAGGGAATCTAGCCTTTGTAACTTTCTATTCGTGAACTCAACTAGGCTTTAAGTAAGGCGTAAGTCATTTAAGAAATATAAGGGAATAAAGGGACACCGAGGAGCATTTTTAGGAACACTTTTAAGTGGGTGAGAGAAATAAGAAAATTTAATTAATTAATAAATTGATTTTCTGGTGCAACTAAGGGATCGGGTGACATGTGTATGGGGGAGGTTTGTCCTAATTAAATTTAATAAAAAGAATCTAATGAGGGTTTGAGAAATTAATTACTAAGAAAACTCTATAAAAAGGATGGTGGAGGAGGATTTGGATCACGGCTAGTAGGCGTAAGGTTACGCTGTCGATATTTTTCTTGACTGAATTTTCCTTGTGGGTGTTGGGATACCCAGCTCGGATAACGAGTGGTAGCTCGACCTTGTGAGGCGAGATGGGAGGTAGCATTTTCTGGTATTGTGTGCATGGCCCCTTTGCGGCTCGGGGGGCTCAGGGGGAAGAAGAGTATCCCTAACATTGGCTGGGAGGTACCGGTGAGGTCTCAACGGTTGGAAAGCGGGAGCTGGACGGAGCGCGCTCACGGGACAATGACTACGAAGCATTCGCCTACGGTTACGGTACATAGGTGTAATTTGCATTTGTACAAGTTGTTAGATTTTTTGTCTTTGAATATAGATATTGACGATTATTGTATTGAGTTCTTGTAACTTTGAAGGTTAAATTTTATTACATTTATCAGTTCCCTAGATTACTGTTGTAAACTGCAATTGATTCTGAACTATGAACAAGTTTTCTGGAGTGAAACACTATCCCATCTGCTAACTAAGCAATGGGCGTTTCGCGTTAGCTCTCTCTATCGCCTATCCATATTTAAACTTTATTGTTACAACCATTGATTGACATTCAGATGTTAAATAAAAATTATATTCATAGATGCGTTATGGCAACGAGTATTGCTCCCACTTCAACTTTTTAAATATTTCAACTATGGTTGAGATAAGGATGGTGGCTATTTTGCTGTTAACATTTCTTTTTCTTCTTCAATTGATTTGTATGGCCACTATGATGGATCTATAGCTTTTTAAAATCATTTTTGCTTCTTCAAATGATTTGTATGGCCACTGTGACAGATCTGTAGTTTTTAAAATCGTCTTTGCTTCTTCAATTGATTGGTATGGCCACTGTGACGGATCTGTAGCTTTTTAAAATTGTTTTTGCTTCTTCAATTGATTTGTATGGCCATTGTGACAGATCTGTAGTTTTTAAAATCGTTTTTTCTTCTTCAATTGATTGGTATGGCCACTGTGACGGATCTGTAGCTTTTTAAAAACTTTTTTGCTTATTCAATTGGTTGTATGGCCACTGTGACGGATCTGTAGTTTTTAAAATCATTTTTGCTTCTTCAATTGATTCGTATGGCCACTGTGAAGGATCTGTTGCTTTTTAAAAAAAAAATTACTTCTTCAATTGATTTGTATGGCCACTGTGACGGGTCTGTAGTTTTTAAAATCATTTTTGCTTCTTCAATTGATTGTATGGCCACTGTGACAGATTTGTAGCTTTTTAAAATCATTTTTGCTACTTCAATTGATTGGTATGGACACTGTGACGGATCTGTAGTTTTTAAAATCGTTTTCACTCCCTTATGGTTGTTCTCTTGTTCGTTTGTGCGAATATAAATTTCACTAGTCTATTATATATTCATACAACTTAGTATTATATTTCCTGTAATGGAATTAACACATTTTCCTTTTTAACTCCTCTATATTATGACAACCATAACTATTTTAGCACATGAATTCCTATTAACCCAACATAACAATATCTGACACTGCCTCCTCTTGACATATTTCTAGAATTAGCATAAAATAATATCACATCTTAGCATAAAAGAGAAATTGACAGTAAACCACTGTTTGATTCCTATTTTAGTAGATTTGTGTTATGTTGCAGATTCATATGTGTTTAGATTAGTATCAAACTTAGGTTATGAAAAATTGTTAACTAGCCTGTGTGATTTGCCCCTAACTCGCCCAACATGCAATACCATTGTGCTTGCCTCTGCAATCTGAGGGATATCCCTCAGATCCTTTAAAAATAATCGATGTTGGGATTGGTTGTTCATAAACATAACCGTGCAAATTGATGGACTATGTTAGCGTTTACTAAATTTCATGGTCGTTGGCGGCGTAGCTAGGTTTGGTGTTTTTGCTCAAGATATCAAGGAACTTATGATGTAAGGCCTGCTGTAAGAACATATTACAATTTTATAAATATAATGAGGATTTCCTGTGGATTGAAGTTTCCTTTGGTGAACCTTCTATTTCATTATGTATGCATGAGTTGATAAGATTGATTTAATCGAAGGTTGTCTCATGCATGCTCTAGATAATAAGTTTCACTTTTTGACTCTATTTTATATATTTTAAGGCATATAATACTGATTGATTTTAATACTAATCAAGAATCCAAAACGAAGAATAATATGGTCAGAAAAATAGAAGTTTGTAATCGGGGTTGAGAAGCAACAAATAACTCTCAAAATTTCAAGTTTTTAATTTGGAAAGATACATTAAATCAAATGAGGATGACATGTTCAATTAAGGTTATGAAGGAGACCTTGAAAATACTTTTAATACTTTTGATAGATTTCTTATTGTACTTCAAATATATAAGATGAATATTATATAGCAAGGAATTAGAAGAGGTTTGTGAAGAATGTTTTGAATTTCTTTCATTTATGCCATAAAAACTACTTTGAACTTAAAAAAAAAATCCTCCTTCTACAAACTAAATTTTTATGTGAAGAGGATTCATAAGACGTTTTCCACTTAATAGTTAATCTCTTAATATACCTAATGGTGAATCTTCGAAGGAAGGAGGACTTACAAAAGACAAGGAGGATCTTTAACTTCTCTTAAATGAATCATTTCTCTATATGATGAATCTAATAGTGAATAAAATGATGGCTAATGGATTAGAGATGTTACATTTCTTAGGATTGTGTCAGCATTGCTTGAAGGAATGAATCGGTAGAGTAGATGATTATTTTGCACTATGATGGATTATTAATATGGTATGATTGATTCCTTAACTGTATGCTATTGCGCCCAACAATTGATGTGGAATAATGTGTTATTGGAATCGAAACCTTGCATGCCTTGATTTTAAGTAATATATGATGGTTTTAGTTTTCTGACTTCTTGCGCACTAGACGATGTGTTTTAATGGTGGTTTTAGATGTTGGGCTCTTTGTGCAATTAGATTTGGTGTGGATCTCGGACATTCTCGCACTTAGAGATTTATGTCATGCTTGACGAGTCAGATCTCTGACTTTTGTGGAAATGGTGTTGCTGACGTGAATGATGGTTAAGGAATTTTAGACTACTCGCGCGTAATGATTGCGATGTGGTGAATGGTTGTTAGGCCTTAGATCCTTGCATAGTGATTTAAGCAATGATACTCTTGCGCCTCAACTCTAGGCGACGTATGATTTTATGCTTATGATCATATTTCCTTAGGAAACAAAATACAGTTGTTTACCTTGCGCTCTCTCTTATGTTGCCACATGAGGGTTTAACAACTTCAATTGCGCCCTTAAAATTTTTGGTGGATGATTGATGTAGACGTTAAACTTGTTACGCCATGGAATGCTGTGTTACATGTGTTGGTTTTTAGAATGATATTATGCCTTTATGATCATTGTCGATGTGTTTGCCTTATGTCGAATTGTTGGTTAACGCATTGTTATTGTTACGTTAAGATGTGTGAAAGTTGTGTCGATGAAGTTGTTAGTTAGTATGATGTTTTAATTACCTAACACAACTTTAATTTTTTTTGTTTTGTTTTTTACCCGTGTACGTCACTTGTTGTCATAACGGTGGGATCGTTACACTAATGGTAAATTCCTTGGATTAGCCCTGATAAACGAACGGTGCATTCCTTAGGTCAGCGAGTTTAGAGGAACAAGAGATTATGGTTGGAACTGATGCTAGAGTTGTGAAAGTGCAGAATTTTATTTTCTAAGTATTGTGATGTAAATTTGCATATATATGAATATCAACATAATGTGCACTGAGGACGACACACTTTTTTAGGGGAGGGGGATTGTAACATTCCCACTATAATCCCTTGTTTAATTAATGTTTATGTAGATATAATGTGTGGCCATGGTCAAAACGATGTAATATGTGAATTGTATTTCTATGTTTTAATAATAAAATGTGATGTCAATTTCTAAGGGGACATGGACAGAGATGGGGGATGAATTAATCCACAAGAGAGGGGAGGGTCTAAGAGAATGGTCAAGAGGGGGTCCAAGGGGGAATTACCCATGTATATTAATTCAACCCATTTTTCCTAAATTTGTTATTGGTATATGAACCTTCTAATTTATGATTGAGTGTTCCCAAATCCAATCTATATGAACTTTCTAATTTATGATTAAGTGTTCCCAAAACCAATCATTGAATACATGTAAGAGGGTGGGTGTGAGTGGTCACATCTCATAGTTATTAAAAGCATGGGGGGTTGAGTACAATCATCGTGGGGAAGTGTGTGAGTCAAACAAGCAAGCCAAAAGAGAGGAAATTTGTATGGGTAGCTACAACAATTTTACAAGATTAGCTTTTGTTCATGAACAAGAAGGAGAAAGGAAGAAAGAGAGCTTGGAACTGGAACATCCATGGAGGGTGAAATCTAGAGCATGTTGGAGCATTTCTGAAGTGCATTGGAGTTGAAGACTGAAGAGCCGGGTTGTCAGGCCTAAAGAGTGAACTCATGTATGAGTTGCACTATAATAATAAGTGTTTGTTGTGGTTCACTGATAGTTTTTCTAGCAATGAGTTCCCTGGAGTTTTCAGCAGAGAGATTCTTGGTTACCTATGCTAGAGAGGCCCTGATAAATGAATGGTATGCCTAAGGGACTAAGATCAATGAAGGGGTACATTCCTTGGGTTGGACAGGTTGAGAGGAAGAGAGCTGGTGGAAAATCGGGATAGCTATGGGAGAATACCAATGGGTTGTGAGTTTATGAGCTATGAGTGGACAGTGAGAGACCACCCTCTTTTGTGGATTACTGGCCTTAGCTCGAGGGTGAATTGCTTTTGAGATTTGGGACGTTACATGCAGATTTTGTTGAGATGTATGTTTGACATGTATATTCATATGTATATTATTTTTTCATATAATATTGTGTTTTTTGTTGATGTTGTTTGATTTATAAAATGTATTATGAGTATGCTAATGACGAACATTGTTAAATAATTCTATGTTTTTAAGTGAAATTCGATATGTATGACTCCTTTAAATTTACAATTGCCATATAATGTTTAACTTTACTTTTATGAGATCGTTTAATTTGGATTGTGATTGCAAAAAATTATAACCATTAATGTCATATAATATTTCACTGTTCTTCAAGGTGAATTGTTTAATGTCCAACAAGATACAATATGTTGATTAAACATGTTTAGAAACAAAAATACTTAAATATGATGAGTGAAATGATTGTGATTTGAATATTTATGTCTTTTTCATATATTATAATAATAAGATTATAACATAATTATTCACTAATAATAATGGTGATGATGTAATAATAAAGTTATTTTTTTAATTTTTATTATTCAAAGATTACAAGAGAAAGTTATAATATAATTGTTTACTAAAATCACAATTATTATATTTTTATTAACATTTAATTTTTCCAAAGATTTTATTAATTTATATTATCCCACTATTATAATTTATGAAATTTATTCAATTAAATTTAAAATACTAAATATAGAATATAATAATACATTTTGATCTATACACTTTAGATGAAATGGTTTCACAATTTTTTACTCTAATACAAACTTTTGTGAATTTTCTATTAAAAAATAATATCACCCAACATTTTATAATTAGTATTTTAAGAATTAGTGAAATTAACAAAGGTTTTTATACTTTTAGATAAGTATGGATCATTAAAATTTCTTTAATTCTCACTAGGCTCTAGAAAAAGACTCTTTTAGAATTTCCATGTCCTTCCTATATTGAAACTTATCTCATGGAGAATGTAAAAAAATGATTAATATAAGTTTATATGATTATAAAACTAAATGATGGAGTGGAATAGGTGAAGGCCATGATAGTTACAGTAGTTAAGGTGGGGAATGCCATCAAAGTTGGCAATGCCAACACCACAAGTGTGATTCCAGAACTCACAAATGTTGCACGAAGTTATTTTGTTGGAATTGTCCTTATAAGTTCCATCAAAGTATATATTTATTTGAATTTTGATTTTTTCAAACAATAAAAATTTTAAGATTTGAATATTTTTTAATATCTTCATTTTTTGTTAAATAAAATATAATCTAGAATATATATTTACTATTGTACGTCACTAACTTTGTGATATCTCAATTAATGCTTAGTAATTCAAAGGTTAACATAAACATATTTTAATACAATACAACATAAATTTGCTATAATAAACAATAAATATGACAATAAAAATATATCAAAACCACATTTTATGCTTGTACTATTTAATGTATTTTCAATATGGTGATTATAAATGGTTGTTAACTTTTCATATCCAACATAATTACAAAATGAAGAAAAAAATATAATTGTCCATTATAGGTACCCATAATAAAATGACACATCCACAATATAAATGCCCAAACTAATCATTTACAAATCAATCTTCATTGCCATCACCTTGATTATATTCCTTGCTTGGAATTGTAACATTATTGTTCTCAAAAATATGTTTAGATCTTGGATCATGTCTCAGTACGAACCACCAATCTCGATCCAACACATCTAGGTTAAAAAACACTTGGTTGCAATGTTTTGGGAAAACATAAGGCTCCTTACTTTCAACCCACATTTTTTAGAGTTAATACATATGAGCCAGCTATCACGATCTTCCTTTACATTTTTCCAGTCGAATATATCCCACCACTTGCAACAAAAAATAACACATTGAAATGATGAGAAGTCGACTTGCATGATCTCTTGTATCTTTCAAATGTAACCTAACTTTCCCTCTATCAGGTTTTGATCATGGTGGTTAACACGATTAGATTGGTCAAACTTAATGTCCACTCCACAATCATGTGTGATGTGTCCATCATCAACATACTCAATGCGAAAATGATGTCCATATACCCACATATATGGGAACACATGCACCTGTAAAAATGCAAACAAAGGACAATGTCATATGTCTAATAACCAAAGCATCAATAAAACCATAATATGTGTTACAATTCAAATATGCAATATTATAAATAGAACGTGGTACTTAGAGATATTATTACAGGGTTGTTGCACCTTGTTATCACATAAAGTTGTCAAGGGTCGCAGGCCGCAACCATGAGCGCAAAGCACAACACTCAGAAGCAGTCTAATATAAAAGAAAATCAAGCGAGTGA
Organism: Picea sitchensis; assembly: GCA_010110895.2. Lineage (NCBI taxonomy): Eukaryota > Viridiplantae > Streptophyta > Pinopsida > Pinales > Pinaceae > Picea > Picea sitchensis. Next base: position 80,478 of record SNQJ01S0004861.1, on the reverse strand, counting down.
GCAGGATCAACTTTCGACGGCGAAGATCCATCTGGTAGAGCGGATCGACGACCATAGGATAATCGGGATCATACAGTTGCACCAAGCTATGCGTCAAGGAGAGGTCCAAAGTCGCAAAATGATCGGAGTCGTTCATTTCGGAAGGACACGTGGTGCATGATTAACATAAATCATGATTTCACGAGTCAAAGCAGTCAAAGAGCAGAGTCTTTGGAACTCGCGTAATGCGAAATCGTGAAAATATTGCAGTCGTTGATCAAAGGAGAGATCTGGACCGTTGGATCAGCTTTTCGTGATTTCACGAGTCGGGAAAGTAGGAGGGTAGAGTCTTGAAGACTCGCGACACGCGAAGTCTCGAAATGATCTTGACCATCCATTCTCAAAAGGCACATGGCGTAGGGTCAACATAGAGAGAGCCGTTTGGGGGGAACTGAAGTAAGAAGTGCTCATGGCCCAAGGTCCCAAAATGTTGATGTTCATCAAGCCCATCCGATGCAAAGGGATACGTGTCGCTCGATCCAAGAAATTGTGATTTCGCGACTCGGGGATTTGAGTAGGGATCACAATGCAAACTCGCGAAATGTGAAATCCCAAATAACCTGGGAATTAGGCACATGGTCACAGCCCAGGGTCAGACGAAAAGGAGTTGCGCTAAGGATCAAAACGCTCAAGTTGTTCAAAGAGGAAGATCTGCGTGACCTCGAGGTGCCATAATTGACTCGAAGGAGTCGTAAGCTCACTCGAGACATTCATGGGTGCCAGGCCTCGCCCTGATCCTGATGTAGTTAGTTAATGGAAATAGGGGAGGTAGTTGAAACCTTGTTTCACCCCGTAAATGGAAATCATGGAAGCGTCGGTCGTGGAGGCAGGCTATCGACCCGAGGTCTCCTTGTCAATGAATTTTCCTGCAAAACCCATACTAATCTGAGATCACGTCTGACAGAAGATGCAAGTGCAAACTGGCAGAAGAAGGTGCATACACAAAGCTTTGAATGAAGTAGCCAGGTCACACCCTTGGTGTTGGCAGGTTGCTTTGAATATAAATACTCAATTTTGATATTTTGTGAGGGTCTAAGGGTTGAGCTAGGTTCCCTACTATTGTAATGTTTTTATGAAGAACACGGGTTCTTGTTCGACAACACAGGTATTCCAATAGATGACGAACACCTTCAGTAACCACTCACATAATCAGATCAAAGATCAACACATCGATGTTTTCACATGGTAAAACCCCTACGTGGAAACATCCACAGCCCCAGCCAATGCAACCACTTGGAGCATTTTATTAATGCAAAAGAAAAAGATTACAGAGAGATTTTACAATAGAGTTTCTCACAATCGATCATCAACAAATGACCCTCCATGATCTTTAAATAGAGATCATGGACCAATCGGGTGTTAAGTCACAGATCAATGGTCGTTAAGATCGAGGAGAGTATGAACCGTCGGATCACTCTATGTCGGGAACATATCATGACCATCGGATTTCCTAACTGCAAATGAATACTAATGCACACTAAAGAAACACATTAACACACTTTACCTAACTACATATTAGACCAAGTAGATCTTAACTAACTCCTAAGTGTCTAAATATCCTAACATCCCCCCTTAAGAACAACTTGGGATAGGATTGAAGGATTTGCAATGTTGACATAATAGGATAAGGAAGGAGGAATTAGAGCCTATCCCCCCTTAATGATAGCTTTTTGAACTCCTAACATAGAGCGAAGTTTGGAAAACTTTGCTTCTGTAAGAGACTTTGGGAAAATGTCTGCAACTTGATCTTTTGTAGGGAAAAAGAGCACTTCAATAACTTGATCATGAATGATATTTCTGATGAAGTGCATGTGTAGCTCGATGTGCTTGTTGCACTAATGTTGAATTGGGTCTTTGGCGAGCTTGATGACATTTTGATTATCGCACCAAAGGCTGGTCGGATGCTGCTGCTCGAATCCAAAATCTGAAAGGATCTGTCGAAGCCACAAGGCTTCCTGACTTGCATTTACCACTGACCAGTACTATGCTTCTGTTGAAGAAAGTGCAATAGCCTGTTGTTTCTTACAGGCCCAAGTGACAGGTCCTGAACCAAGGCTGAAAACATAACCTGCAGTAGACTTCCG
>SNQJ01S0004861.1:27321-38515 GCA_010110895.2 Picea sitchensis | reverse complement strand
AATCATTTGGACAACAAATTAATTTCTTAATGTGATTAAGTAAATGTGAAAAAATAAACACAAAAACATATGTCTTTATAAAAGCAAGGAAGTTAATGGTTCAAATCATAGCCCTTAATTTGTTGTGACGACGAAGAATATTCCATCCATTTTTAATCATGTCCATAGAAAACTGATTAAGGACTAAAAGCCTATTAAATGTGCCCATTTCCAATAGGTACACACCTCTAGGCGTAATGAATAAGTGACCCATTGTCATACAAAATGGGACAACGTAAAGGTCCACACTAATTAAAATGAAACCAATATGTGATCGTTACACTCATTGGTAACATGTGCTCGTGCAATCGAGACAATGTGTCAAGTACGTTAAACAAACTCCCTGATTTTCATAGACAAATATTCCAAAACATACAACTTGCAATAACATTCAATTATATTTATTGTCATTCGACATCGCTTGAGCTATGTGCATGTCTCGTTTCTTCATCACTTGTAGGTGATACAATATTTTGTTTATTTAACCTAATGTTTTCTTGATCGACTTGTTTTTATTTTCCACCTCTTCATGTTCCATCTACAAACATAGAAATAAATTATAATAAGTATATCTACATTTATATATAGTAGAATATACATGATTCTGTAAATCAAAAAGTGTACCATAGCAATGATTGTTTCATAAACAATACACATTCTTTCGAAGCCATGTTGCATGTCGTCTCTCAAAATATCTTATGTTGGATGCTTTCCATACTTTATTTCTTGCATGTTTAATACGTCATGACAAAGCACAATCGATATACTTAATATAAAGGTTTCTTGTTGTTCCATTAATTATAAAATAAGGAAAGTTAAACAACATAAATACTTAAAAATTATTCAATTAAACCTTGATACTTCAACATATACTCACAACCCATACTTAACCCAATGTCTATCAATTCTTCAGTTGATTCTTCTTTGTATGTTAGCACCTATTACAAGACATCCATGGATGAGATTAAATTAATTATTTAAATATAAATATCATAACAAAGATTAAATTTTAAGTGAGACTGAAAAAGTTAGTACTCACAAACTTTGCAATCAAACCACTTTATTCTTCGTCATCCTATCTTATATGCTGAATGAGTTTCATTTTTTTTTTGTTTTCTACAACAAAACAATTGAAAATTAGTATTTCATGCGATAATTAAATTTGATGTACATAAAAGAATACATCTATGATTACATTTTTCCCGTGAAAAAAAGCATGTAATTTTATTCAAGTCGATAAAATAATAGAAGTATATGTCGTAGCATTATTTGGCCTATTTGCCGCATTGAAAGACCAGGAGTTTTATCTCCTATCCAAAACTAGTCAATATGCCAAAAGGACCATATTTCCACTTCATTTTTCAAGTACTTGTTATGTCTGATGACATAAAAAATACCACTTGTTTTTTCTGGTTTAACGTTAGGCCCATATTGTGTTATACAGAAAAGAACCAAGCTATAGGAAATTGCAAACAAAAATTACAACCAAAAAAAAGACTTGTATATGTCATGATAGTAGTTAATTAGAAATAGAACCAAGGGTCGTGAAGATATGCTAAGGATCCAAGCGAGATTTCTTCCCATATTTTCCAGCATCCTTGGTCCAGGTCTAGTCCAACTTTTGAAAGCTTGTCCACTTCCTGATCCTAGATCATGTAGATATGGGAGAATGAAACATGAGTGAAATATGTAAGGAGCCTTTTGATGTCTTCCAAAACTTGTTGAAGTGTGTATGTGTGCAATGATTGACTTCCATTTAAGCATTTTATCACCAACAAAGAATCCCCAAAAATGTTGATGTGTGTTATTTCCTTTTCCTTTACCAATGAGATTAATAGTTTGACCGCCATAAATTCACTGTAGTTGTTGGTTGCTTCCCTAGATGAGTTGCAAAGGAAATTTTGGTGGGAGCATCCAAGTGTAGGATTCCCCCTGCAACTCCCATGGATGGGGAGCCCTGGGTCGCACCGTCAAATAAATCCCAAAGGGAGGAAACATCAATGTCTGGGGGGAGAAGGATTGGTGGGGGGAAGGGTAGAAAGGATTGGAGAATATATAAGGATGTGATTGAGCATAGGGAGGGGGAGGGATCAAGGTCTTAAAAAATGGCATTGTTTCTAGCAAGCCAGATACCCCATGTCATAATTAGGGGGGATGGATTTGTGGGGAAAGGTGGAAGGGAAAGAGAGCCAGGATTTTAGGGTTGCATCAATTGAGGGGCCATCCCAACTATCTGTGATCCCTGGTGCAGAATTTATGTCAGCACAGACAACCTTGGAGAAGGGGAAGTGTAGAAAAAGATGAGGAATATTCTTATTTTCCTGTTTGCAAAGGGCACAACGACTAGGGCCAATGAATCTTCATTTTTGCAAATTTTCCTAGGTGGGTGATTTGTTGGTGAGGAGTAGCCACATGAATAATTTGGCTTTTGTTGGACACTTAAGCTTCTAGAGAGAGGTCCCCCACCATGGGGTTGGCCCGTCAATGTGTTCTAGGATTAATGTTGAGTACCCATCCTTTGGAGCATAAATTATGGTAGGATTGAAAGACCAGATGAGGGAATCCTTTTGATCAGAGAGATTGACCATGGAGGTGGTCAAGGCATCCATGTAATTTATCCAAATAGTAGCATGTGCTTCATCAAGTCCTATCTCTTTCCAAATCAACTAGCTGGTAGTGCCCATCACTAAGTCCTTTCTGGCAATTTATTGTAGATAAAAGAAACCTACATTGTTGATTTCCTAGATCAAAGGCTCCAGGAGGATGTGTTTTCCTTTGCATCCAATCCATGGGTCTCTTCCAATAAGTATGTATTCACCATCTCCAACCTTCCAGATAATCTAGTTCCCAATTAGGGGTAAATATTTTACCATGGCCTTCCAAATAACTGATCCATTCTTGAATGATTTTTGGGTCTACTTGACCCAGCCAATGGTAGAGACTGAAAGAAAGAATTTTTCTTTTACATTGCGGGCCCATAAGCTTGAGTGAGTGATGATCCCTCAGAATTTTTTTGCAGCTAGTGCTTGTCCAAGTAGATGGATACTTTTTAAACCTCATCCTTAAAAATATTTAGGGGTAGAAATCCTTTTTTTAGGCCAAAACCAAGGGTATTTTTCATCGGGACCAGACCAGAGGAAGCGAAAAAAGAGTTGAATTATTCTCTCAAGAACTACCTTTGGAATCCATGCCAGTGAAGTCCAGAAAACTGGAATTGACTCCAAAACAAATTTATCTTATACAATTCTACTTGTTCAGGAGAGCCATCTGTTGTGCCAAGAGAGAAAGAACTTCTCAATTTTTGCGTAGAGCCATTGCCTGTCCTTTTTGCTATAACTATTTTACTTTAATGAGAAGCATAGATATTTGATTGCATCTAAATTCCTTATGGCTAGAATCTTAAGAATTCCATAGATATGTCGACTTTCATCTTCATACATTCCCCAGAGTAGAGGGATTATTTTTCCATGTTTATTTGCATGCTTGTAACTAGGAAGAAGGTATTGAGAGAGGAGATGTATAAGTTGTTTCTTTCACAAAATATTAATATGTCATCTACAAAGAGAAGATATGTTAAGGATAATTTTAGACTAGTTTTAATACCTTTGATCTTTGCAGAGGTAAATTTATTGTGATTAAGCGTGTTGAGGCTTTAAGCTACCAGGTAGAACATGAGAGAGGATAGAGGGAATCCCTAGCAGAGGCCATGCTCATCCCTAAAGAAAGTGGTAGTCAAACCATTGATGAGGAGTGCAAAGGAGGTGGAGGAAATATAGTTCATCACCCAAGTGACAAAAGAGTGTCCAAATCCCAAGTGTATCAGAAGGACTTTGATGTATAACCAACTAACCATGTCAAAGGCCTTTGATAGGTCCACCTTGTATGTAATGGACCTCTCCTTTTGTGTGTGAATTGTATGGAGGCCCTCCTGAGATATGTTGATTGCATGGTTGATTTGTCTACCTCTTAAGAACCTGAATTGCTCATGAAATATTTTTTCACTAAGGGTATCTTTGATTCTATGTGCAATGATCTTTGAGATGATTTTGTAGACACTATTGCATAGAAATTGTTTAGATTGACCACCTTTGGTATAAGAGCTATGAATGTGACGTTGAAGGGGGAATGGGTTTATCCTATTTTGCTTGAATATTCTATCATATTTAAGAGGTCCTCCCCAATGATCTCAAAGCATCCTTTGTAGAAATCAATTGGAAATCCATCTGGGCCTGAGATTTTGTCCTTTTGGAAACTATGAAGGATTTTCTCCAGCTTTTCCCTTGTAATCTCTTCCATAAGTTTTTGGTTTTCTTATGGGATAATAAATATAGGGAATAGACTCACCACCCTTATGATGGTATCAATGTTTACCCTGGAATCTTCTTTGAAGAGGGATTAAAAATTAGATGTACCTTCATGGGAAATGCCTTCAAAGGAATATGTTTTTGTGCCATCTCTTATTTCTACTGACCAAATAGTCATGGTGTTCTTTCTACCATCTACAAAATGGTGGAAGAACTTTGTGTTTTCATCGCCTACTTGTAACCAGAGTGCCCTACTTCTCATTCGCCACTCTTGTTCTTTGGTTTGGATGATTTTTCTCCTTATTTGATCCAAGGCTTTGTATTCCTTCTTCATTTCCACCGAGAGAGGACTTAGAACTTCTTTCTCTTGCTAGTTTTCCATCTTATCTTCAATTTTTGATGGGGCTTTGTTTTCTATCTACCTTCTCTTTTTGTTATAGGAGATGGAGGTCTCTTTTTCTCTTTTTAGGTTTTACATAAATTGTATGGTCGGGGATTATGAAAGGAGAGGATTGAATGGAACCCAACACTCTTGAATGGCCAGATGATAAGATTGTGATTCTAGCCATATAGGGTTGAATTTGAAGGGACTGGAGGGTTTCTTTCCTTCCCCAGATAGTTCCATAAGAATTGGGTTGTGATTAGAAAGGCCGCCTAGATCCACCCATTGTCTAGAGCATAGGGAGACCAAAAGAAATGGCTCCGACAAAAGAAATATGTTCAATCTCTTAGCAACCCTCTCATATCCTATTCTCAAATTGCTCCAAGTAGGGATGTATTTGATGGGTTGCATGTCCAATAGACCAACCATTCCTAATTTCTATATTAAAAAATCAAAGAGAGGGTATTTCTGGGCAGAGAGCCCCCAAATTTCACAGTATCCCAAGGTGAAGTTTAGATCCCCTCCTATGATGACATTTTTATTTGGTTGAAATATGTTAAAGAACTTTTTCCAGAACTCTTTTCTATTCGAATATGTTCTGTAGATTTTGATGCAGAGAAAATCAAAATTTAATTCTTTGGAAAAGAAATGAGTGTATAGAACAAAGGGAGAGGCCCAAGAGTTGAGGAGTTTTAGGGAAGATTTCCTCCAACTAGTAAAAAGCCCTCCATATTTCCCAAAGGCGTCAAGAGATAAGAATTCTTAGCTTGGAAAGGAGGAGGTGAAGGAATCTTCAGCTTTTTTACTAGCAATCATTGTTTCTTGGAGAAGTATAGAAAGAGAATGGAGATCGAGGATACATTTGATGGCTAATATTTTGGTGGGGTTAGCCAGCCTGCGACAATTATGTGAGAGAAAATTAATTTTGAGACCTGGTCGAGGAAAGATGCTATAAGGGCCTAAACAAGATTTTTTTTTCTTTCTAGAATGGATTTCAGTGCCAGCTAATTGTTGTTCTTGCACAAGGTAGGATTTTCTACCTCATGAAGGGGGTTTTAGCTTAGGGAGAGTAATAACCCCATTACTACCGAAAATACCATTGTGGGAAGAGGAACGGGAGAAAGAGAGGGAACAAAGGTTGTATTTCATAGGGGTAGAAGGAGGTAAGGAAGCAAGGCTAGGGGAGTGAGAAGGGAGAATAGGGGGAGGGGGAGGGAGGTGGGTAAAACATGGATGGGATGGGCTGGGAAGCCAAGGGATCAACAGAGAAAATAGGGATGAGAGGAGTAGAGTTTGCTTTCAAGAGGCATGAGAGACTCATCATAATGGGGGTTTTAAAGGAAATTTTGTGAATAGGAGCAGTAGAAAAACCACAAGTAGCATCAGATTCATAAATATGTTTAAAACGAGAGAAGAAGGAGAGCCATTACCCAAAATGTCGATCGCATGCATGTTGTAAGTCGTTGGGGCCACATCTTCTACAAGTTCTTATGAAGGCTTGGGTGCTTCTGAATGTATGGGTTTCTTCAAAGATACCATGGGCTGCTCAACCATGAGACATTTCTTAGAAGAGGGATTCCAACCAATAGTCTTCTTTGTCCATTGGGATCTATGTACTCCTTTGTTGAAATCCCTGGCGATGTGGCCACGGGAGTGACAACAACCACATTTGAATGGAATACCCTCGTAATCCAGGGATTTTTTTATTGATGTGCCTCTGAAAGTGATAGTGGTGTCCTCCACAAGTCCCTTAGACAATTTGATGTCGACCAGGATTCAAGCCATACCCATATAACCGGAGGAGATGTAGGAGTGGTCTACTTCATAATAGAAGCCAATGGTGTTCCCAGTCTCTTTGAAGACCTCTTATGACAAAAATATTAGTGGGAGACCTAGAAGACAAACCCACACAGGGGATATTTCGACTCTCTCATAGGCGAAATCGAAATCTACAGTCTATTTTTTCAGAAATAATGATTATGCTCCAAAAGACTAGGAACCCGAGAGAATTTTTTGGGTGTCTAGAGCCGATTGAAAGCTCCACACCATCCGACCCTTGGTGACGACCAAGCTCTTTGGGACATAGTCCAAAACATGGAGGAAATTCTGGGCGGTCCAATGGCGTAAATAATTTGCAGAAAGTCATTTACTGACAAACCTCCCGGTGAGGGTTTCTTCCTCCATCACCGCTATTTCGTTAAATTGAATGTTATCTCCTAGAATCAGGTTAGTGACTTTTGCCTTTCATTTTAGACATCACCTTGATTTTCTTTGTTTCACGATGTTAGGAGCACCAGGGTTTGAGACAGTGAAATCCATAGGTCTCGGGAAGTCCCCGTGAAGAATGGATTCAAAGAGAAGGTTATGGATAAATCCATTTGTCTCATGGATTGGATGAGGTAATAAATTCTCAGAGGAGTCATGCATTTACAGACGATCAACGACAACATTGAAATTATAATTTCGGCTGGGAAGTACATATCTGTCATCTCCAGTAGTGTGGGAGGATGTTGGATCTGTAGAGTGACGCAGACCCCCAAACCCTCGGGTTGAGGTCCGCACAGGATCGCTCTAAATCTACCCTTTGAGTCTAATAGAATCTTTGGTTTCCCCTTGGGAAATAACCTTCACACACAATAGTGTTTTTCTACCGGTCTAGGATCCCAAATCAACCCAAATCTCCTGACCCGAAATAGGATCGCGCCCTTCGCAACTTTGGGATTTTGGGTTTCGCGATTTCGCGATCTTTGATGTCGAGGGTTCTTATCTCTACAACTTCCGAAACCCAAAATTTTGAACTCTAATGCACTCGACAAAGGTTGACTTTTCAACGGGCTTCTCACGTCATCAGGGTTTCGGACTTCACGATTTCGTGAATCCGGATGCAAGGCTCTCCGTCCTTCGACCTCCGAACCCCGAAACGGTCCACAAGGTTTGACTTCGCCAATTGATGAAGACACGCCACCTATCTCCCTTGCGGTTTTCTACCTTTGATGTAGACTCCTGCCACTCTCACTCTTTCGGGTTTTCGGGACTCTCACTCCAAAAGCGCTATCTCCTCTATCTTCCGACACCCGAAGTGCCGAAATCCCGAACCTCTAATCCAATTCCTGTCGCAACTCGCGACTTCGGGACTTTCGTTTCACTGTGCTCAACTCATTGTCGTTAGGATCCCCGAAATGCCGAAATGATCTGACGGCTTGTGCAAAGCATAATCAACGATCCACGTTGATTCTGGATCCTAGAGTGGTAATCTCGCTTGCCTCTAACCACCCTGCAAATTTCTTGGATGCTACGGTCCTCGCTATTTCGGGAGTTCTCTTCGGAGAATTTCGACCGTTCAGTTCCTCCTCAAGAACCTCTGGTTCAAAAATCGACTCTATAATCCTTCTCTGGGACGTGACTTCTGCACACCACTTGGGCTTCCCGCTTTCTCTTGAATGATTCGAAGGCCCTAACCCTTCTGAGCTTTCTTCGCAACTCAGGTCTTCAAGAAGACTTTTGCACGCACTCTTTGCAGCAATCCTTCGAATACCTCAGCGTATTTGAACCCCCGACTCTGTGCAATTTCTCTGCAACAACAATCTTTCAATCTCTCAACCTTAGTTAATAAATTCTAAGGTTTCGCCCAACTTACGCACACCTTGCACGGCTCATGTGCTTTGCCTGCACTTCTGTGGGAATGAGAACAACGGTATCCCACCTAAGCTTTCAGAGATGAACTCTGAACCTTCGTCAACACACTCCTTGCGAACGTTTCACTGCACTCATCGCAGTAAATTCTCTCACTCAGGAAGAGAAACAATTGAAACTCATTCTCCTTCTCTCAGATTCAAACATTCAACATGAAATCATACATTCATAGTACTAAAGCAAATGCATAACATATATCATAAAACAACTTTAAGCAGACCATTTAACATGTACAAACAGAAAACATCATAACACCATAGATCTGAATTAAAGCTTCATATATTAATTCAAAGCTCCTGTACATGAGTTCTTCTTCTCAACTCTCTGCTACATCTCTCCCTTCTCTTGATCTATGCTAATGTTATAATGATACAATGATACAAATATGAGGGTGTCTATATCTGTTTTCCCTCCTGTTCCTAAAACTGTCTAATCTGGAATTTAAATCTACCTGCTTTCATTCACTATGCATAAATGCCTCTACCTCCTGCAGATGCGAGTGAATTGCTCATGATCTATTTACAATACACAAGTACGCTTCCCTTTAACCATTTCATTAATGCTTCAAAAACATTTCCAAAACATGTAAAATGTGTGTTGCACTTTCCAGCTATCTTCTGCCTTCATGCTCGCTTGGTCAGCTACTTACGATGCTGCTGCATCATACTCCCTTGCTTGAAAATTTTCATGAACTTTTGTTCATGAGCTCTTGCATGGTCTGTCCATGCTTCTGAATTTCTGCTTCATCCTCCCAACTGGCATCTTCAACTGGATGTCCCTTCTATTTGACCAAGTATTCAAAATACTCTTTCCTCTTGGTCTTCCTGCTGACCCTCTTATCAATTATACTTTCCATCTGTGGCTTTGCATCTACAGGAATTTGTTTGGTCCACTAAACTTTTGTCTGTTCTTTCTCTACCCCTACTTCTTCAGCTCTGTAAGGGTACAAATCTGAGATGTTGAATATCAGTGAAATTTCGATCCCATTGGGTAATTCGATCTCATATGCATTTGCCCCAAATTTCTTTATGATCTTACATGGTCCAATCTTCTTCATTTTCAGTTTGTTATACGTTCCCCTTGGGAACCTTTCTTTCCTCAGATGTGCAATAATCAGATCACCAACTTCAAACTGAAGTTCTCACCTGTGTTGATCTTCTCTGCGTTTATACTCTTGATTCGAATTTTGCAAACGTTCCCTCACTTGGCTGTGAAGTTCCTTCATTTCTTCTGCAAAATCCTCTGCACTAGCACTTCTAGTTTCATTCTGTTATGAATCCTTCAATTCAGAAACTCCCATTCGCTGCATTCCATATACAATTTGGAATGGACTTTGTCCTGTGCTTCTATTGATCGAATCATTATAAGCAAATTCCGCCTATGGCAAAATGTGATCCCACTGACTGTGGTGTTCAGTCACTAGACTCCTTAGTAAATCTCCCAAGCTTCTGTTTACAACTTTTGTTTTCCCATCCATCTGAGGGTGATATGTTGAGCTAAATGACAAATTTGTCCCCAGCTTCTTCCATAAAGTCCTCCAGAAATGTCCCACGAACTTGGTGTCTCGATCTGAAACAATACTCCCTGGTAAGTTGTGAAGTCTGACAACTTCTTTGAAAAATAGGTTCGCAATATAAGTTGCGTCGCTGGTTTTCTGGCATGGTATAAAGTGTGCCATCTTTGAAAATCTGTCTACCACCACAAAGATTGAATCAAACCCTCTTTGCGGTCTTGGAAGCCCCAATATAAAATCCATGATGATTGCATCCCACGGCCTCTAAGCTATGGGTAATGGATGGTATAACCCTGTGTTCTGCCTTTTTCCCTTTGTGACAAATTCTACATCTGTCCACAAATATTTTGACATCTGTCATCATCCCTAGCCAAAAATATGAGACATTTAATTTCGAGAACGTTTTGTCATGACCAAAATATCCGATCAATCCTCCACTATGTTTTTCTTTCAATAGATTCTCCCTCGTCGAGCATTTTGGAATACAAAGTTGATTGCCTCTGAATAATAATCCATCCTGGATCATGTATTCAGTCCATTGACTTCTGTCTCTGAGAATTGGATTCTCAGATGCCTCATACGCCTCTTTGAAATCTAGGTCATCTATGTACATGTCCTTGAGGTTATCAAAACCCAAAGTTTTGACTCTGAATTCCTGCATCAGCAAACATTTCCTGCTCAAAGCATCAACAACTTTGTTAGCAGTTCCAGAAATATGTTTAATTACAAAAGTAAAATTCTGCATGTATTCAACCCATTTAACATGTCTTTGGTTCAACTTCTCTTGTTGAGTCGTGAATTGTAAAGCATGATTGTCACTGTACAAAACAAACTCTTTAGGAACCAAATAATGTCTCCATTTCTTCAGCGCTTGTATGACTGCATAGAATTCCTTGTCATATGTTGATTATTTAATCTTTGCTTCATTCAGTTTCTCACCGAAGTATGTGATTTGTCTGTCATCTTGGATCAAGACCGCTCCAATTGCAAATCCGCTTATGTCACACTTGACCTGAAACGTCTTGTTGAAATCTGGCAACACCAAAATTGGTTGTTCAGTAATCTTCCTTTTCAACAGATTGAAACTTTTCTCTGCTTCTTCCATCCAATGAAAAGATTTATGTCCTTTCTTCACCGTGTCCATCATTGGTGCGCTAATTCCACTGAAATTTATGATAAATCTCCTGTAGAAACTAGCCAATCCATGAAAGCTCCTAATTTCAAATATACTCCTCAGCGATGGCCAATTCTTAATCACCTCCA
>SNQJ01S0004861.1:0-19707 GCA_010110895.2 Picea sitchensis | reverse complement strand
CAATAGCCGACATGATCAATCCACAATGGGGATTGATCCAATGAATAATATATCAAATAATAATTAGAATACACTTTGCAGTTACGTTATTTCAATAGGTAACACCATCCTAACCCACAAGGAAATAACAAATGAGTTGGTGGACTAATACAAGGATATACTTTCAGATCCCCCCATAGATCAGACTCTAGTAACTGATAGGGTCATTCAAAACATCCCGGCCCTAATCTCCCAAGAACAGAATGTGGCTCTCATGCGGCCCATAATGCAAGTTGAAGTGGATCAAGCAGTATAGGCTCTTCCCCAGGGAAAATCTCCAGATATGGACGACTTCACCATAGACTTCTTCCATGATTGTTGGCCAATGCTCCGAGAATAGGTGTGTAAGTTAGTTGAGGAATCTCATACCTCGGGCAAAGTCCTCCTAACGTTAAATGCCACCTTTCTCACCCTAATACCAAAGGAAGAGATATTCACCAATCCGAAGAACTTCGGACCAATAGCGCTATGCAATGTGATATACAAAATCATTTCCAAGGTCACTGCTCTAAGATTAAAGCCTATGTAGAAGGAAGGAAGGAAAATCATGGACAACATCATCTTGGTCCACAAAATCACCCACTCGCTCAAAATCTCTCCCACCCCAAGTATGATACTAAAACCAGATCTCTCAAAAGATTTTGATAGATTAAGTTGACATTATATGAGAGCCCTTATGGAAGCTTTCGACTTCAACAAGGAATGGATCTCTTGGATAATGAATCTTCTCTCCTCAACCTTTTTCTCAATTCTTTTCAACGGTGTTCCCTCTCAACCCTTCTCACCTACCCGAGGCATAAGACAAAGAGACCCGCTCTCCCCTTTTTATTTGTCACAATGGCAAAAGACCTAGGTCGTTACATCAAGGAATCTATCCAAAATGGCTCGCTACAAGGCCTCAATCTTCATGGACTACAACCAACAACCTCTCACAACCAATTTGTAGATGACACAATGCTCCTGAACACCCCCACTGTTCAAGAAGCCAACAAACTAAGATATATTCTTAATGATTTATGTGAATCCTCTAGGACCTCCTTTAACTTGGACAAATCTCAACTCTTCTTTTTCAACACGCTCATGACCATCCAATAACATATTTCACGTCTGCTGAATATTCCAATCTGATCCCTACCTTCTCAATACTTGGGACTCCCACTCTCAGATTCAGTTGCGCGTAATATTTCCTAGGATTCCCTCCTACTCTCAATCTCCAACCTCATAAGTAACTGGACCTTTCGATCCCTCAACCTCCCTGCAAGACTCACTCTTATGAAATCCGTGCTACAAGCCATCCCAACCTATCTATTCTCGGCCCTTGCTGGTTCGAAACCAGTCATAAAACAAATAAGGAACCTACAAAGAAACTTCCTTTGTCATGGTCATGACCCCAACAAAAATGAGCTCTTATCAGTTGGGACAAAATCTGCAAGCCTAAATCTCTGGGAGGTTTGGGCCTCTAGGATCCAGGCAAACTCAACAACATAATGGGTGCAAAAACTTGGTGGCACTGGCTCAAAACTCTGGGACCAAATTTGGAAGCGTAAATATGCACTGAACACACCTCAAAACCACCTCATATGGATGCAGGATAAGATACAGGGATCAAACATCTGGAACACATCTTGGAAAAATCTCCCACTCATACAAGAACACGCTTTTTGGGAAATCTGAAATGAACAGAGTGCTCTATTCTGAATGGATTCTTGGAAGAAACTACCTCCCCTACAATCTGAGAACAATATAAGATCTTATAATGATCACATCCAAGATCTTACATCCCTCAAAGTGGCAGATCTTTGGTTGAATGCCTCTATAAACCCCCCATGGCGTAGTTGGGAAATGACAACTCAGGATCTCCATGTTGTAGCGGATTGTGACTTACAACATTGGAAATAAATGATCCACCAGAGGAGAATATGCATAAGTGTAGATCGAGATATTCTTCAATGGGGGTATACTCCCAATGGAATTTTTACACTCAAGGAAGGCTACAAATTACAGGAAAACTTCCAAAACATCCAAAAAGGGCACATATGGGCAATAATATGGAAATCAAAATTTTGGCCAAAAATTTCCACCTTTCTTTGGATGTTGGTTCAAAATAAAATCTTAACTTGGGACAATCTCAGGTGACGAGGCTTCATAGGCCCCTCAATTTTCCATCTGTGCCAACAACAAGAAGAAACCATGGAACATCTCCTTAATCATTTCCCACTTAGTGAGCTCATCTGGAACCAGGATTCCCAAAGCATGAGAAGAACCAGAAGGGAAAGAAATAACATCATTAACACAATCAAAACGTGGGGATCCGGATCCTACAAAAGTCCCATCCTCAATAGAATATGGAAACTTCTTCCTGGCTTCATTTTATGGCAACTCTAGAAAGAGAGGAATAGAAGGATATTCCACTCTAAAGCCTCCCCTCCCCCAATCTTCTGGACCACCATTCGTAAGAATATTCAGGAAACCCTCAAAATCCACTCATGGTCGCAAGAGGATTTCCCCACAGACCCCTTTGAATCCTCTATTCTGAATTGTTGGGGTTTTTACTTGTCCCCCACTCTCCCTTCCCAGAAGATATCCCCTAAAGCCTCATCAACTAGTCCCTGCACTTAGCTTCCACCTCCCCCAGGCTTTCACAAAGTCAACTTTGACGGTGCTTCCAAAGGAAATCCAGGAAATTCTGGCTATGGAGCAGTTATACAAGATAACACCGGCCAAATCCAATTTCTAATGGTAGAGAATCTAGGATATGACACAAATAATTCGAAAGAAATCTAGGGTCTAATCAAAGGGATTCAAATGGCAATAGACCACAACCTCACTTGTCTAATAATAGAAGGGGACTCCAGAATAATCATTGATCTCACTACCATAATCATAAAAGGAAGGGATCTGGATAAAATAACCCCCAGTTGGGGCCTCCTAGGCCCCCTAAATAGCCTGAAAGCTCTTCTCAAGCCCTCCCTCACACTAAGTACTTCACAAATAATATGCGAAGCCAACAAGGTGGCGGACAAGCTAGCTAATGAAGCAGTAAATACCACTAAGAAGGCCATCTTCATCGATCCAAGGCAGTCCCAGGGCTCACAACTAATTCTTCAATGTAGGAAGTTGGCTCTCCAGGATTATCCTCTCCCGGATGGGGTGACACATGGCCCTCAGCGGACGATAGGTGGCAACTAGCAGCAATGGGTGTTATTAACCCCAGTTGCAAGCCTCCCTCCCCTCCTGTTTGAATAACCCACACTAAGCCATGAGTTATGGTAGTGCACTGGGATATCCATGCAGATTTAATGGCCCCTCGCACGAACCAGGTTGGGTGTACAAATCTAGGTACCAGGTCTAGCAGAGTAGTCACCTCGGCTTTCATGGCGACCATCCCTGTCAATTCGCAAGGCACTATGAAGACTAGTGCCCCTGAGCGCTCTCCCACTCTATCACTTCTGCAAGTTCTTTTTCTCCTCGGCTCCCTCTTGCTCTCGCACCTCTAGCCACCCACCACTACTCCTTTGTTGATCTTCCTGCACAGTCCCACCTAGAATTCCTATGCCATGCCAAGGGAGGGGGGAATATAGAAGGGGACCGTTGTATTACAATGCCCTAACTAGACACAATAGGCTCGACCCCTCTCAATTTTCTCTAATCACCACAAGCACTCCCGACCCAAGCCAAAATTGGTTGGAACTGCCTCAGCAACCCTTTCCTCCCCCCTCCAATCCCACAATAGACTTTGGAAGATGCCCCGCCGATGAGGAAATTCTCCCTCCTGAGGAGCATACTCCTCCGCTGAGCTTCCATCTTGAAATAACCCCTCTTAGAGTCCACACACCGATTTACGATTTTGGCACTGGTGGATGCATTGTGGAGGAAGAAATTCCTCCTAGTTGGCAGGTGGAAAATCAACCGACGACTATGGATGCTGATTTGGTGGAGGAGTCGCCTCAACTCTCCCTACTTTAACTCCCGGATGAACATCTTCAAATCATTTTTGAAATGCGGTAGAAGCTTGATGATCAGGCACACATTCAACGAATTCTTGGCGAGCAAATGGACCTCTTGTTCGATGACATTATTGAAGCTCCAACAGACAAACGACGCCCGACTTGTGGCCAAAAGTTCATCCCAACTTACCACATTCATAGCAGCCCGATTTCACATATGGATTAGCTCCTCCAGGTTTATGTTCTCCTTCTGGTTTCATTACTTATGAAAATATTGGCAGACTCCCTGTCTCACGATGTATGTTAGTCGGTCATGGCAACCATTTTTTATAGTCAATCATTTCTATTATTTTGTTCAACCAATTACAATTTTTTTTTAAGGCCACCTGTCATGGTTTCCCAGTTGTGGTAGGAAAGGTGGCGAACTATAGACATTCTAATGCCAGACACTGCTGATAATATATAGATCCTTTTATTCACAAAAAAAAAACAAAGTGCATCAGTGCCTCGCCAATAACAAAGTGCATCAGTGCCTCCCCAATAACAAAGTGCATCGGTGCTTCCCCAATAACAAAGCACACTAGTGCTCCACCAATATCAAAGTGCACTAAAATAATTGATTTTTAAACAAAAAAAAATTAATCTAATAACCATAAACCTTCCATGGTGCACTTAGAAACCAATACATCTCCGGTGCGTTCCGGTAAAAAAATGCACCGATGCATCTTACTGGCAGGTGAACTGTTAAAGGGTAAAATTAAAAAAATTTACCAAACTGAATCAATGCGCCAAAATACAAAAACAAAAAATGAGTGGGAATTTTATATTTTCAAAATATATGTGTTTATAAATTAAAACCCTAATCATTATTTCATTCCTTTTCCAAAATTTAGAGGGGAGATTTGTTCAAGAGAGATTTACGAAGCAAAGTCTTTGGAGTGGGTATATTTTTTTGAAGAGACAGATTTACATACAGATTTGCAGAGGAGAACTTTCAGGTGTGTGATTTTATTCTATTCATCATCTCAATATTTCCCCTCTTTGATTCAAACAAATTTCAGTGGTTATAAAAAAATAAAAGGGTTTCACAGTTACATTCGAGTGGGAATTTTATATTTCTCAAAATGTATGTGTTTATAAATTAAAACCCTAATCATTATTTCATTCCTTTGCCAAAAATTAGAGGGGAGATTTGTTCAAGAGATATTACTTCGCCAAAAAGTCTTTGGAGTGGGTATATTTTTCTGAAGAGCCAAATTTACATACGATTTGCAGAGGAGAAATTTTAGGTGTGTGATTTTATTCTATTCATCCTAATATTTCCCTCTTGATTCAAACAAATTTCGGTGCATTATAAAAAATAAAAGGGTTTCACAGCTACATTCGGTATTGGAAGCCCTAACTTCCTTGTTGTTTCTCTTTGGTTTTCCTCTCTATATTTCTCAAGTAGAATTTTTTTAAGCAATATATTTTTATAGGGTTTCTTTACTTATACATGGGGCATTTGGTATTCGTTGCAATGAGACCACTCATTACATAGGATCCCAAACCATCAAGCACATTTTTCTCTTAAAAAAATTCTCATGTGGTTCACGATGCACACTGTAAAAGATTAACGCACCGATACACATGTTCCTATACAGAAATGACGCACCAACGCTCTTACAAAACTTAATGCCCTAATGCTTAACAAATAAAGCGCACCGATAACTCCTATTAATATAAAATAATTAAAATGCATCATAGTTGCTCCCAATAACAAAGCTTATCAAGCTTCCTCAATAACAGCACATCGGTGTTCCACAATAACAAAGTGCACTGGTGCACATATAACGAATGCACTAGAATAGGTTATAACAATTGATTTTTAAACAAAAAATAATTTAAGTTGTATTAAAAATTAACATATTTTTAATTATCTGTAGGTTTAAATTAATCATGTGTGTTGGTTAAGGCATTTCATTGAAATTCCAAGGGACAAATGAAGGAAAATTCAACACATTCTAGGGATGTTAAAAAAATGTACAAGGAGATGGAAAAATAAATGAACATAATTGCATCACGAGAGGAGCCATCCCAACCAATACAATGCACATCATAGGTATGTAATCATTCATTGAATATATAATATTTAGGATTTTTAACTGTGAGCTCTACGATTTTCAAATACTAGGTTTATTACAATTTTCTTATGATGTCCTAAAAGTGGGATCTTTAACATCATGACGCTTCATAATGGCTTACGGGATGAGGAACCACTGGATCTTTCTCTCGTGAGGGACCCACTTCTGGCGAAACATATGGACAACCCAGCCCCTCATCCCCCTCAACTCACCGGCTTTGTAGGTCCAAATTGATGATGTCATTTCTCCGCCCGTGGTGATTTTAAGAACCCCCCAAATTTATATGTATAATAAATGGGCTAATCCCCATGATACATAGGAAAATTGAAGGCTATTTTATCAATAATATAAAATGTATATCTAATATTTTGGCTTAATATTTTAGTCAATTATATAACCTTGTAAAATATTGGCAAATATTTCAATCAATTATAAAATCTGTAAAATATTGGCTTAATCTTTCACCAAATTATAAAAATCTTGTAAAATATTGGTGAGTGGTGTTGGGTAACAAATGGACTTCACAATAACATTTACCACATCTACTACATTAAAGTCGATCAAAATTGACAAAGAGCATTTTGTATAGGCCAATTGCAAAATGTTTTTCAATCTACAAATGGAGTTCGCAACATTGTCAACATTCACTACATCTCCTACAATAAAGTCAACCAACATCAACATCTACTACATCTACTACATAATAAAGTCAACCAACATCTCACCCAACATCAACATTCACTACATCTACTACAATAAAGTCAACCAACATTTCAGTACATCTGCTATAGTTCGACAAATAATAGTTTTCATAAGCCAATTAAACAAAAGGTGTTTCCATCTACAAATGGATTATGTATCACAATATTTCTCACCACATCTTCTACATGGGCCAATTAAAACAACAAGTGTTTCAATCTACAAATGGACTTCACATAACATTTCACCATGTCTGCTACAAAAAAGTTAACCAAAATTGACAAAGAGCATTTTACAGCCAATTAAAACAATTGCATAGGCCCCAATTAAAAATGTGTTTCAATCTACAAAATGGACTTCAATGATGCTCTTTCACCACATCTACTACATAATCCAATCAAATAACAAGTTTTTCAATCTACAAATGGACTTCACAAACATTTCATCAGATCCTGTCAGAGTAAAACCCACCAAAATTGACACCAGGATTTTTCACACAACATTTCACCATCTCTGCTATTATCTATAGTTCACTACCTCTACTATAGCAAAGTCACCAAAAATTGACAATAGGTGTTTCAACAAGTTTTTCAATCTACAAATGGCCTTTCACACAACATTTCACTACATCTGCTACATAGGCCAATTAAACAAAAAGTATTTCAATCTAGAAATGGAATTCACACTACATTTGACCATGTATGTTATAGTAAAGTCAACCAAATTGCATAGTTCAATTAAACAAGAGGGCCTTTAATAATAGGACACTATCTATATGAAGAGATAGGTCCCATCTTCATCACATTCCAACTTCATTTCCCGTCACATACAAGAAAGAGACAATGTAATGTTAAATATCAAAAATCACCTTAAAACAACTTATCAAGAAAATGTGGCTCCAAAGTTACAATGAAAAAAACACAAAATATAAATTATAGAACCTATTTTTACCGGAAATGCATCCTCAAATTGGCATATAGTAATCTTGTTATGATAAAGAATTTCCAACCTACTCCAAAAATAGAGGAAGAACGTATCACAAGAATCAAATCATATGTGCTATTCCATTCACTATTTCTTGTGCCACCAATGGAACACATATAACACAAAAGTGTTCCTAGACTCTCATATATACTGATTAGATCAAATGTTGTGGTATATCAATTTCCCAGCTCTCATCTTGGTGCTCATTTTCTTTACTCTGAACAAGACCCTCTCCATGGACTATCATTATGCCTCCAAAGAATTATGTTCCGGATCAAGTTCATTAGAGAAACTTTGTGTATTGTTTTCTCCCCTTCTATCACACTGATCGCCAAAGAGCTTGTGCTCTTTCATATGGAAAATTGAAATGTCATACTTTGTTACATACAATAATCTTGCTCATATATCCATATGTTTATCAAGTTTGTTCCTCATCTTTGACTTCAAAAATGATAGCACTAAACATTCTCTCTCATCCTCCACCATCCCAAAAATCATGGTTTGACACAAATACGCTAATTTGAAATATTCAGATATGCTTTCCTGTAAGTATTGGCTAGCACCCCAAAATAGTCCATAGTCTTGTTATTGCACCATATTCTAGAGGATTCTCCAAAGCACGAAATTGATTCCACATTGTTTCAAAAAAGCGTATGGCTTGTGGAAACAATTTTGATTGATCCAAAATACCTTCAACTTGTTTTCCATGTATCTCGACCTTCTTGCAAAAGTGGTCCAATAAAGTATTTAATTTTTCCACAAAATCATGTTTTAAAGTAGGTTGACATTTTAAATTGCTCCAATATTCAGGGTACACCACAAACATGGCCTCCAACAATTCATCTCGAGGGAATCGTTTTCTTATCTCATGACAATGAATTTTCAATTTCTATCAAGTTGTATCTCACAAATGACAACACTGTCGAATAGGTCTCTTGACAGGTCACCAGTGGTTTATTCCGACCTTATCAATATAATTAAAAGGAACCATATACCCACGCACTTCCATACATAGTATCCTTTTTTCATCAAACTTCAAATAATTTTATTTTCTATATCAATGATCGTAGTCCAATTTGTAAACCATGGACCTCCTAGAAAAGACTCTCGCATCGTGATACAAATTATCCAATGAAAGGCATGCAAATTTTTCTTGCATTTGTGTATTCTCCAATATACATCAAGGTGACTTTATCATTTGCTTAGGACATTCATTTCATCTAGCATAGGAAGTATTCCAACCAATGTTAATAATGTCTCTATGTCGGTTAGTCGAAAGAGAAGATCTTGAGTTCTATATACATTGAAGTGATGTTCATACAACACCCCTACCAAGGACTAGTACTCAATAAATAATCTTTGCGTTGGTCCATTCAATTATATCCATCTTGTATCAACATCCTTTAATAGCTTGTTTCCATTTGTAAATCAATCACAAGAAATTTTTTAAACTCTAAAAATCGCTTGGGACTAAGAGAAAAATATGTGCATAAGATTCTCGTACAAGATCTTCAACTTTGAAACCGATGGAAACTTGCATGCATTATTTTAAATGCAGATTCATCCTATGAGCCATACAATGAATAATACTCAACATATACTGAAGCCGAGATAGTTGTATTCTAACACAAATGCCATTCCTTGTCCTTGCATTACCAATGCTCCATCCACTCCAACACACATACCAACCTTTATCATTAAAGGATCTCATACCACCACTTTCCTTCAAACTATTATTAACAAGTTCATAAATATTTTCAGCTGCAGAATTCTCCATCATTTTATGAACCCTAAGTATATAGGAATGCCTAATATGGTTTGGCCAACTGCTATAAATACCATGCAAATCCATGAAGTGTTATCAATAGTCGTAACCTCATCCAAAGACAATGACAAAAACCTAGCACTTGTAATCTTCTATTTCATATCATCCTTTTCTACTTGAGTTAGATATTTTGCCCATTCCCAACCACTCATTAAAGACCAATGAGAAGATGGGAAAGCTAAAATTTTAATAGTGATAGATATTTCATGTAATCCGATAATCTATCATAGGACGACCTTTAGATAAGATGTGAAATACAGTGTTTAATTGTATTGTTTTGGATAACAAATTTCTTTCCACCTTTCCTTTCTCAATAGAGATGTGATGGTTCCTCCACCGCCTCGAGTTTTTGCTTGCTTATTAAATATTCACTATATTCATCAAAGATATTTGACATGTCAACATTCCTAAGATTTCCATTTGACAATAGATTTCTCCTCGCCATCTATAAATTTCTTTTCATACACCTTTCCTACATGCTTCTCAATTGTATTTAACTTCATCTGAAATGTTGTTAGTTTGCCAAGTTTCCAACTACATATATTGTATATGAATCTGCAGGTTTCTCTTCTCATTTTTTGGAGGTAATGATCAATAAATGGAAATTTTGAGACCTAATCTGGTTGGAAGCTTCTCCCTATGTCCCATTGGCCCTTTGTCTTTTCCGTGAATTGGTTGCCTTTTCCCAATGAAATATTTTCGACATTTGTACCAATTTCTGCAAAATGCATTTATCTCAATTTTGATCACCGGAGAACATATTTCCTTATTTTCCATATTTGGATATTAGATGCATTCACAAGAGTTGAGATCTCTTTAGTGATAGGTTGCTCAAAAGAGCTCAAGCATGAAAAGAATGTGGATCCTTGGATTGAGATCTTTGAAAAATATGATGATAGATCATTTGTCTTGATCTTTTCTTTCCACGATCAGTGTTTGACATCTCAATAAATATTCCACAAATTGAAATTTCAAATTGATCTAGAAGCCAAAAGTGAAAGCTGCAAGAGAAATATTATAAAATTAGTAAAATTCCTAGTAGGAATTTCCTATCAAGTATAGAATATTCAATTTGAACTAAGCTACTCTAATACTTTCTCCCAAATTCTCCTCATGTAACCAACAAGCTAACTTTATCTTGTTCATTTGAAAAAGTATCTACATTTCCCTGCTTTTCAACATTCCAATGTTTGAATTGATTGACAAGTTTGAAAGTAAATTGTCACCTTCATATCAGTCAAGTCTTTCAGAGTACTATAAAGGAGTTGTAGCTTTAGCCATAAACATAAATGTATATTCTATATAGTATAATTCCAAATTCTTACAGAGATCTATTGGGAGTTTTTCCATTAGCCATAAACCTAAAATAAACATGCTGATATATATGATATATATGACAATATACCTCCATTCCCTTTGTTAAGATTTGAAATTTGAACTCTCTTTCTAGGCTTTATTTTCTTTGGTGAACCTTTGAACTATTTGATTATCCATGCAATATACACTAAATGTGAACTTCTTCAAGGGTATAGTAGTTTTGAACTCGAGATTGACTAGTCTTATTGAAAACATATGGAAGAATTGTGCATATGTATTTCATTCTAGCCCTCAAGCTTAATATTCTTTAATATTCTTTTGGTTTCTTGTAGCTTTAGAACTAAATATTTGATGTTTGAGCTTGAGAGGAGTAAATTTCTTCTTCCTTGACTTCAACCCTATTTCAACCTTAACAAATGTTTAAATCTATTTAGTTAAGCTGAATATTTTCTCAAGTGATCACTTGTCCTCATCTTAAACCTTTGGTATGCCACTTTTGAATTAACTAAAGAAACCATGTTTCAATGCATTTGTGAATAGATGTCAGAAACTAGATCATTGCATTTAATTAGATGATTGAGGTAGAGTAGAGTATCACGCAAATCAATATCTTGGGGAAGATTTGTAGAGGATGGATATGCTCTTGCTTTGCTTGGAGTAATGCAATCTATACTTTGTTATGTCATATAAATACATTGAAAACTTGATTTCCATTGTAGAGATTGAATGAGCTTTCCCTTGAACTATAAATACTTCTTGAAGATCTAATGTATCAATGCCTTTTGTAGATTTGAATTGTGGGATTAAAAAGTCATTTGTTTTCTTGTAGGCCTTGTAGTTGTTGGTTGATTGAAGAGCTAGGATTGATTTGCAATCAGCATGTGAAATTTAGGGTAATGAAATTGCTTCCATGAATGTTGAGAATCGATGTAGTTGCTTGGAATACCCCCTTTCTCTATTATTTTCAATTCATTGAGCATGTCAATAGACCTATTTAGAAATTTGTGTTCTGGAAACGCAACCTTCTGTAGGTGCATGTAGAGTGATCGCTCTATAGTTGACAACTTATGTAGGTGCATATAGAGTGATAGTGTTTTAGTTTATAACTCCTATAGGTGCCCAAGAGTGATATTTATGCAGTTGGCTTTTCTTGTAGTTGTCTGTAGAGTGATAATTATGTAGTTGGATTTTCCTATAGTTTTCTGTAGAGTGACACTTTTGTAGGAACTTACATAGGATACAATGTGAATCAATATTAGAAACTTTATTTTGTAGGTGTATGGATAAGGTGAGAAGTGAGTGTAGGGAAAATGATAGATGAATAAGCCTTAAGATGAGTGCATAAGGAAGAAAGTGTGTGCAATTAAAGTATGAGTGAAACGATTGTGCGTGAAAGAAATGAAATGCATGAAACATTGTCTTGAGGGAATGGAGTGATTGTATAGGCATGGAAATAATGTAGGGGAATGTAATGAAATATGTTCATGATCATGTGAGTGCATTGATATGTGTGAAAATTTGTTGGTGTACTCAATTGGTGCATTTGTATATCATTGCACTCAATCTTTGCTCTTTGTACGAGTTCTTAGTTGAGGATCACTTGAGACCATGGTTGTATTTATTTTCCAATGGATAGAGGTGGATTTAGGATTCAATTGTTTGCTTTGGTATTGGCCTTGGATACTTTTAGAGCTTTGAATACCCTATTTTTGTTGCTTGTAATGTCCCCGATTTGCAATGGCATTGGAGGAAGAATGCGGTTTGTTGTGAAGGCTGAAATTTCTACAGAGTATAAAGTTTCCATCAAACAAGCTTGAACAACAATATAATATTATTTTTGTGCACCTTCCATGAATATAATATTCTTTTTATGTAAACATATTGGAAAGGATCATTAATACTTTGCATAGATTTGCAAGTCTACAAACATTGGCTTCATTTGTAAAGAAACCAGTTGGAAAATTCTCTATCAAAGATACTTCTCTGAATGTGAAGCTGTTTGCTTTGTCTCGAGGATGGGGTGGAAAAGAAGAAGGCCTTTGGTTGTTAGCATGCTCTACTGAAGTGGAGATTCATTTTGAGCATATCAGTAGAGCCAGTTGCATATCACTTGCATATCAGCTAGGTTCATTTTGAATTTATTGTTGATGAATATGTTCAAAAGGGAGATTCTGAAATGGAACTATTAAGAGACCTAGGGATGTAAGTTACTCATATATCTGAGTTGAGTATGCACTCAGAAAACGATCTCCAGCTTTTGAAGCATTATCAAATATTTACATTGTTGCATGAAAGTTCACGATGTAGGCAAAGGAGAAACCGATGCAAGACGTGGGAGTGACAAAGAAGATAGGATGTATTTGGATTGTGGTCAAGGAAAGGTTACATGTATTTCTTACAGGAGACATTGATGAAAGACATGACTAAGAAACTAGGTTGTAGTTGGATTGGGGTGAAGTAAAATTTCATGTATTTTGTGTGAAAAACAATGGAGATATGTGCATCTTTGGTTCAATTTCAAGGAAAATAATGGATGTTGGAAGTATACCACAAGATATACTTTGTGCTGCATGATTCCCAAGAGTGCATTCCCATGTAAAAAAATGATATGTCGGTGATTGCTTTTGGTCCTACCACTAAACCACCTAGCATATCCAGATAACGATCTTCCTCTATGTTGACACTGCCACACTGATAGCAGATTAATCTTGAATAAAATGGATCGAGAAATTATTTAGGGGATGCAAACCATTTCCATTATCTCAAGGATGGGTTTTGATTCTTGTATGGATTATTAGTGACAACAAAATATGGAAATTTCCTATAATATCTATTTATACAACAAGTCATGTTTGAATACCATGCCATAACAATTCCCTGATACAAGGATCTCTTATCTAGCTTTGATATGTCGTATACTGGTTTAAATTAAATCTATTGACCATGTCTGCCAGGGTGATATATGTTAATAAAGGGTAAATGAATAGATATGCTAATAGCGGGTAAAACGAATCACATGGAAGATAATTTTACCACTTTGTGCAAGTGCTATGAGAAGGATCTTCTAGCTTTCCCAAGAGTCAATGGCATAACCACTCTGGAAATACCCAGATATCATGGTGTGCAATGATATCTAGGTATTGCCAGAGTGGTTATGCCAAGGAAGCATTGACTCTTTTCCATCAAATGCTAGTAGCAAATGTAACACCCAATGCAGTTACCGTGGTGAGTGTACTTCCAGCATGTGCCATTATAGCAGCTCTGCAACAGGGCAAGTGCATCCACATGGTTAAGCATAATGTCGGATTTGAATCAGATGTTTTTTTGTGGGTACTTCTCTCATTGACATGTATGCCAAATGTGGTAGTGTGAAGACTGCACGCCATTTATTTGACAAAATGTCAAAGAGAGATGTAGTTTTATGGAGTGCAATGATTGCCGGATATGGAATGCATGGATTTGGTGAGGATGCACTTGCCCTCTTTTCCCAAATGAGAGAGACGAGAATAAAACCAAACCATGCCACCTTTATCTGTGTCTTATATTCTTGTATTCATGCTGGACTGGTAGATTAGGGTTGGAAGTATTTTGATTGCATGGTCCATGATTATCACATCATGCCTAGGATGCATACATAATGCTCCATCCCGGTTGATCTTCTTGGGCACTCTAGACATCTGGAAAAGGCTAAAGAGTTCATTAAAAAGATGCCATTATAACCCAGTTCTACAATTTGGGGGGCCTTGCTTGGTGGTTGCATAATTCATGGAAACATTGAGCTAGAAGAACGTGTGGAAGAACTCATTTTTGAGTTGGACCCTGGAAATGTTGGATGTTATGTATTGCTCTCCAATATCTATGCTGCAGCTAGCAAATGGGATTGTGTAGAAAAAGTGAGAACAACGATGTCAGAGAAAGGTGTGAAAAAGACACCATGATGCACCTTGATTGAGATAAATAATAAGGTTCATTCATTCCTTGTGGGAGACAGATCACATCCACAGATTGAGAAAATTAGTGAAATGTTAGAGAGCTTGTCTGGGAAGATGGAAGCAGCAGGGTATATACCCGACACTAACTTTGTACTGCATAATGTAGATGATAACAAGAAGGAAGACATCTTGTGCAGTCACAGTGAGAAGCTTGCCATTGCTTTTGGTATTCTCAACACAAAAGATGGAACCTCTATCAGGATCACAAAAAACCTCCATGTCTGCAGTGACTGCCATAATGCTACTAAATTCATCTTAAAGATTTTAAGGTGAGAAATACTTGTGAGGGATGCAAATCAAGCTTCCATCGCTTCAAGGAAGGATTGTACTAAAGATTTCGGTTGGTGACAATTTGAGTAAAATGAAGCTATCTAGACAATGGGCATTTGGAAGACTTCATATTAATTTGCACAAACAATTCAACATGGGTCTAAATCTTGTCTTTCTTTCTAAAATAACGCAGTGTTTCAAGGGTGAGATTAATTTATTGTTACACATGCACTAACACACACACAGACACATACAAAGAATTGATGAGTCATCCTCGCTACCACCCAAATGATGGAATGTCCCTCACTTCTCTCGGTGCATTTATGTAATGGTTGAAAAGCCCCACAATTTGATTCAAGATACTAAAGTCAATTTGTATATCTTTACTATATAATACAACTAGATTAAACCTATATAAACTTGGACTTGATATCCATTGATTGGCATCACTCTAAAGAAAGTGTGGATAGCCAATAAGGAAGCCAATCGAAGTCATGGACATATTCTTTCTTAACTGAGACAATCTCTTGCTTAACCTGCATAGGGCTTTTAACTGTAGACATGATAGAAGGCTCAGGCTTCATTGCTTGGCATGATGATTGATCATGCTCAAGTGCGACATCTTTCTTTAGTTCAGAAGAATTCTGAGAAATACTTTGGATCAAACTCCTAGCAAGCTCTGTTTTCATAGGTGTGGGATCTACTTTTGCAGAGTTGGCGATTTCAGATTTTATTGATGCTGGGCACTGTCCAATTTGCTGGGAGACTTGAGGCTGCACTTGGGAGGCTATATGTATCTTGCTCAAAGATGAGGTAGATTCCTGTGGAGTTTCAAGTTGTGGCAACACCTAAACCACAAGGAAGGTTCAATCTTACTTTCTTCGAGAGAGGTTCCTCGAATTTGAGCTTTCCACGTAATTTCCGTGATTTTGATGCCGTGAGATTCATGGATCTCAACTCTATTATTAGCATTGGAAGACTTTCTCACACCGTTTGTGATCCTGTTCATCAAATCATAGTGAAACAGCGACAGGGACATGTTCAATCATCAAACCCAAGAGAGACAGGACCACAAACAGGGCAATGTACATCACAACAATTTTGATGGTGCCGTATAAGAGTCCTAGATGCTTGACACCTAGAATAAGTACATTGAGGATCACGACACTTTGTAATGTGTGCCCATAACCGCTGTGCAATTGAACAATGTATTGTGTGGCATTGGCCTTCAACAGCAGAACATTTACTAGCATGACGCAAAAAGAGAAACCAACGTTGTTGTTTGATATATGTTGTTGTCGTGACTCAACAACAGTGCTTGGTTGTCCGGGCCGATCCAAGAGTTTGTGATGATGTTTCAACTCGGGTTTGATTTGTTACGACACTCATTCCAATTTACGATGATTGATGGTTGCTCGCTTTGAGCATCATCCTCAATTGCCATACTGTTCAACTTCTTTGCCGTGGTCGTTGGTGGTCTTCCTCGAAAGTGTGCAACCCCGCCCGAACTCCTCGAATTTCTCCGGACTGGATTCCCGCAATTTTGCAAATACGTCCGCCAGACAAGAGGGAAAACTCAAGCGAGCCATTTTCAGGACCGCTTTGTTGCTGTTGTGGTGATGGTACATGCTGTTGCTGTGATTTTTGAGATGGTTGATGGCACAACTGCTGACTATTGGGTGAGTCCTGATGCATCATCAGTCCTCCAGAGTGAGATGGCTATATTTGTACACCCGTGACCTGTGGCTGCAACTGTTCATTTGAGGCTTGTGGTATATGATGCTACAATGCTTCATTTTGGTGCTGCAAACCAATGCCCAAATGTTTCTAGCCAGACAATTTTGAAGTCATTTAGATCTGCTGTACATCCTCACTCTTTAACAATAATTGTTGCTAATGTTGGCTTTGTTGGTTTTCGATGATTGTGATGTTGCCGCTGGATAATCACTGCTGTTGTTGAGGTTGATATTGCATGTTTTGTTGGTGTGATTGTTGCAGCTGTTCTGAATATTGCTGAATTAAATTACCCCTTGGCAATTGAAAATTTATTTGTGGAGAATGATCGATAACGTGATACTTGTGCGGTTGAACCTGCTGATGTCCCGGCAAGGAGGACATATTGTAACTAGAAATAGGAAAAGCATTGCCGAGGCCAGGAGTAGGCACCATTTTGCTTGAGTTATTATATGTTGCCAGCATTGAGTTACCTTGTAATAAACTAGTATTTTAATTACTATTTGGTAGCATGTTTCCCATACCAGCCGTGTTCGGGACCACATTGCTTGTGCCAGGACAATTAACCATAGAAACATCAGTACCTGGAGTAGGAATCATTGTAGTTACATTTCCACTTGGTTGCAATCCTCATGTTGGAATAATGATACCAACATGAGGATTGTGATGACTAAGATTCCGGTTACGATTATTTTGAAACCGTTTCATCAAAGATTGCAAACACCGCTCCAAAGTACTGAAGTTCATGTATTCTTCCTGATAGAAAAAAAAATTCTCTAAACTACAATAAAATGATTCAAAGGAATGTCACAAATTTTAGTTCAACAATCTAATAACTTTAGTTCAGGTGATAGAGATTTGCTTCCACAACTAAAAGATTAGATACTCTCAATTTCAACTATAGGCAGAGATGGTAGCAAATCAACATGAATCCTGATCTGGCTCAAGCATAACAAACTTGTTTTGGCTCTCACCCAAAACATATTTGGCAGAAAAAAAAAGTATATAAGAAAGATCCTGACCGTCCAAATTGTAGCATACATGCGTTGGTCCATGTTACTAAGTAAAATGCATTCATTTATTGGACAAACATTATTCACCCAAGCATACTAGTAGATAAAAAAGTCATAATAAAGTACTGAGTTTTGCAGTATCTACTACCAGCTGTGGTGCATGACTAACCTGCTTGACGCTTAACAAAATTATCTACATGAAGCACAATTTGATTTTCGTGGCTCAAACACTTGGAGATTTTATTAAAAAAAATGACACAAGAAGGGAAAAATTTAAAATAGAACATAGATGTTACACTGCCATAAAAAATCAAGATTATAAGGCCTTTTCAAAACTTACATCTTCTCTATGACATATTGCCACACTTGATATAGATCAATGTCAGTGTGCCATGGCCTTCGCATACCTCCCATATTGATGTTTGTGAAGATAAACCGCCCCATTCTCGTTATGCCAAATCAGCCACCGCCCTCCGATTGACTGCATTGACCGACTAAAATCAATGAAGCCCGTGATTCTGTTTCATTGCTTTTGACACCTAAAGTACTTGTTCACGCTAAATTTTGAACAAAAAACATTCTGCCATCTACTTATCTGTTACTTATGTGACATAACAACTAATGCAGGGAGCACATTTCTCACACCTTTAAACACTATTAATCAAAATGCTCATCTTTGACGACATTACACTATTTCTTCATCATCGACAATAATATCCGTGATCACTATCCTACTCTAACAACCCTAATCTAGTGAAGCCTTCCAACAAATGAAATAGACAAACCATGATTGATGTCACTATAGCATACATCCATATTAAAGATTTCAATGACCCTTCTTCAAATATTCAAAACCCACCTCCTTACTTCAAATTGTCAAATTCTACCACTGCATGGACTTCAAACTAAAGTTGTCCATTGATCAAGAATATCACCTGGAAAAAAATCAGCAGGTAGCTAAGACACAAAATCTCAGAATCATTTCTGTTGAAAACACAAAAGATGCCCTGATACGAAAGCTGGATGTAAATTCAAAGAACCTAAGCAACGGTCACAAATGCAAGCCATATGAATTCATTCACTAACATAGATAATCATTGATTGATTGTCAAATTAACATCGAACAAAATCTTCAACAAAGGGTATGCCATTTTGAATTTTCAAAAGTTTGCAATTAAGAAGGCATCACAAACACAATTATCACAAGGAAGGGGACCCACAAAGCACACAAACACCTCTAAGCAACGATTGTATCAGAGTGAAGGAGGATGTTGTCACCTGAACCTGGGGGTACTTGCACCTCAAAGCCAAATCCCTAATTGGCAAAGTTTTGGGTGTGTAGCACTGCATAAATCACCCTTGTCTCACAATTGTTGCCAATTGTTACATTCACATTCACAAAAAACCAAAAAGAAAATGGGAACCCAAGAATCCACCACCTCTACGATAAACAGTAGTGTGCAACAGTGGCAAACCTAGACATCTATGACCTGGAACAAAAGCATATATGCTAAAGTATAACTGAGAACAAAGTATTGCAACTCTATGTTACCAGAAATGGGAAACCAAAAACTGGTGTTAACCCGCCCATTTGCATTACTCCCCCCCCAATCTAGGTATGCACATAGTATTGATTAGAAATGTACTTAAGTAAGGTTAAGACGAAATGGGAACTAAGTGGGAACTAAAGTAAGGATACACAAGTATTATTTCTGAGATACACAATCTGGGTATGCACATAGTATTGATTAGAAATGTACTGAA
>SNQJ01S0004860.1:218516-236543 GCA_010110895.2 Picea sitchensis | reverse complement strand
TATACTCTTTGTCCAACAATTCCTGTAATTGTATTTTTAATTCTGTCAGTTCTGGTAGACTCATTCGGTAAGGTGATTTTGAGATAGGGGCTGAACTGGGTAGTAGGTCTATGGATAAGTCTATTTCCCTTCTAGGAGGAAATTTTGGTATCTCATCCACAAACATGTCTCTGAATTCACGTAGGATAGCAAAGTATTCTAACTTTGTCTTATCCTCTTTTTCTAACAGATTCGTTACTTGGATGGCATAAACTTGAAATCCCTTTCTCATATATTTCTTGAGTTGCATCACTGAGACTTGTCTGACTGATACAGGTTTTGGTATACCTTGGGATATTCTAGCAGTGCCAAAATCATCTTTATAGCTAAGTATCTTTGTATAACAATCTAGTACTGCTTTCTGTTGTTCCAACCAATCCATCCTGATAATCATATCTTAAGATCCTAGTGGTAGGATGTTCATATTTGTTCTTATATTTTGCCCATCTAAGCTGAACTCAAATTCAGAAACAAAGTTAACTACTTTCCTTTTAGTACCCGTTGCTAGTTATACACGCCATGATTTTGCGTTCTTCAATTTCTTAAGTTTATTTGACTCTACCACATTAGGAGTAATATAACTTAACGTAGCTCCAGGGTCAATTAAAATAGAAATTCGAGTGTTATTGATTTTACCTTCTATTTCTACCACCTAGGAATGGTGGTCAGCTTGTCGACCATCTATGGCTGCATTTATCCGATGCAGGATTCTTCCTTATATGAGGCTCTCCACATTCCCAACACTTTAATGGCTCATGGGAGATGTCCCCAAACTTCTTCATTCCTAGGTTTACCAGTTTACCGCTGCCTTGCATATTCAGATGATTGGAGTGAAAATCCTTTCTCGGAAAACTTTTTGTTGCATTTCGATAAGAAGCTGGCTGGTATCCCTTCTTCCACTAGTTCATTCGATCTTGTTTCTTATCCTTCCAGGCTTTGGGAAACTCTACCCACTACTTATACTGGTCATAGCACATTCGTGCTTTCCTGAATACTTCACTCAAGGATTTGGGGTTGTCAAACTCAATTCTGTCCCTATAAGACTTTGGTAAACAACTTAAGAATCATTGGATTTTTACCTTATCCTCCCAAATATATGGTATGAACCTTAGTAGTTCCAAAAATTTATTTATAAGGTCCTCCATCATCATTTGTCCAAGTCATAACTCATAAAATTCCTTTGTCTTCCTTTCATAATAGCTTTCACAAAGGTATTGTTTCTTGAAATACTTCTTAAAGTCAGACCATTCCAACTGTTTCTCTTTTAGGCCCTTGGCCAATTTCAGGTCTTGCCACCAAATGTTGGCCTTCCCTTTCAGATTGTAGATGGCCATTATGACCTTCATAATGATGGAATAGTTGTAGATCTGGAAGTATTTTTTGATGTCCAACAACCAAGCCTCAACTTCTTCTCCTGTCATGGATTCTCCATCAAAGGTAGCTGGTTTAATATTTTTAAATTCTCCTTCAAGGTGGTCTACTTGTTTTCTTTTTCTGTCTGTTTTAGTTCTATCTTTAGCTGAAGGTGTTCTTGCAGATGAACTATCTCCTTTTTCTGTTTCCAGTCCCGATTTCTTGGAATCTCTCTTGATGACTTCTTCATCGTTATTATCATCCTTTGGGATTTTCTTGGTCACTATAGTGCGCAGAAGGACTTCATTTATTTCTTGTTGTTCTTGCTGAGCTTTCTTTAGTTTTTCATTGTCGACTTTGAAAACCTGCAGTTCAACAATAAGATTCCTAATTGTTTCCAACACCTCTGTGGGTGAGCTTCCGTCACTGTTTTGTCTTGAATCTCCAGGAGGTCTTTGCTATGGATTTCCTTCCATCCTGATTTCTGCATCGTCCTGAGCTGCCATAATTCACTCAAAACATAAATGTTTTATGTTTGTAACAAAAAGGTTTATTAGTTTTGCATAGATCGAAATATGTGCTAGGCAACTAATTTGGCTCGATTCAAGTTCAGTGTTGTAACCTTTTGCTCTGATACCATCTATAATGAACCTCATTTTGTCACAACAATTATATTTTTTTGTTTATAAGTTTCTTTGGAGAAGAAGGAGAAACTCCTAGTTACACAACTCTGATGTCGACTTGATTAAGAAAATTTTGTAATAAAACTTTGCTAATTGTATGAAACAAAACTTTGTTATAAACCCCTAGGCTTCTTCTTTCCACCAGATGTCCTATTTATATCATGAGAAGAAAGGTTATAAGGGAAATCCTCAAGGTCTTTAGCATGCCCCATTCTACCTTTCATCTTTACCCAAATGCACATAGGTCACGTATGGAAGGGTAGTTTTATAATACATGTTACAACTCTTTTTAATTTAACACATAGCTCCACGCTCGCGCTCAGTTTCACTTAAAGGTGTTATCTTAGGAACTTTAACTAGTTCTCATCCATAATGGACATGGAGTCATTTTTCTTTTCCTTTACACCAGGCAGTTAACCTAACTACCAAGTCTCAGTTATGTTTCATTTCTTGAAAATGGGGTTGAAAGGGTAATGAAAGTACTAGACCCAAATGCCAATGAAATCTTGACAACTAGGATCTGACTGTTATCCCAGACTAACATAGAGGGGGAAAAAATGTTAACCTGAGTCGTGACAGTGTCCAATCGAGATATTCTTAAGTGGAAGAGGGGGTTTTTCTATCGTAGTAGTTAAATCTATGTACTACATTAATGGTGGTCCTAAAATATTCCTTTATGTTTACTGGGATCCATACCCAAAGCGTCACACTCAGCCTACCATTGTCACATGGCTAGCCATCCTCCTCACTCCCTACATTTACTACGAGAAGTCAATGCACTGATTAGGGTTGGAGTAAGTTCACAGTCTCTCATTCCTGAGTTTTTTTTTAATAGGTCTTGCATACCACAGTTTTTTTTTTGAAGTGGAGACTGGGAGGGGTGGTGGTTGTTTACATAGTGCAGTTCATGGCGTGGTTTGAGAACACTAGTGAGTTCTTCCTTAACATAATCCCAAGATAGATAACAGTATGGAGGTGAAATTTCGGAAAGACTTTTTAAGTATGTTATTGCTCTATTAGTTACCATCGTGTCTTTTATTCATGTTNATTAAGCGTTTAAGAGTTCTTTGTAGTAGTTATCGGGTCTTTTAGAGTTAGGGTCACTAGATAGCATACAGTACCCCTCAAGTAAGACTTCGTTTAACAGAGAGAGGATATAGTTCTTACCATGCGTCTCGCTGAGAAATACCTAAGACTGCTATATCCGTTGCTTCATTTTTCATTACTATTATTTTCGTATTCCTTAAAGAATCTCACTGAAATATGTTGGCCATGTGAATAGTTCATCGATGGGGAATCTTTTTGTTGGTAGGCTAGTATGTTATATTCCATATTTTTATATACTCTGTAAATCTATCAGATTCTTGGATGGCCTTTACTATTGTTATTTGATTTACCCACTTCTGTCTCCGTGATACCTTAGTCATATTATAAGGAATCCTATGCCATGATATTTCAGGTCTTGGAATGAACCCTTGTCGCCTTGGCGGCTGACGATTTATTTCCATCAATCTGAATATCATAGCGCGATGAAATTGATCTTACTGTTGAATTTTTCTTACTTGTTACAATTTGGTTCAAGATTGATTTCAACTAACTTTTAATCATATTTATATTCTGTATGTAAAAAGTTTGTGTTACTATTTCGACATTCCTCTTGTGGTAACTTTGTACAGTTTACAAGCTAAGGGTTTTTGCTATTAATTAAATATTAAGAGAGGGGTTTGGAAATTTTTTTTACCATCACTAATGTTGGGCCTTATTCTTGCAAGGACCCATCAGAGATTATACTGCATCTTCCTTCCTCGGATCGAACCTCTAAACAGACAGCGGCGACAGGGAAAGGATTCGAACCAAGCATCCTAAGATAAGTATTTTTCTGGGAAGGAAATTATTGGTTTAACTTTCATCGTCTTATTACAATTACTTTTCTTTTGTCACCTAAGTTTTTAACAAAGACTAATATTTACAGGTTTTGTTTTCTTGTAGGGACTCCGTCTGTACAAGCCTCAGATACCCACCACTATATCCTATGCAAAAGGTATTCGGGTTTCGAACCCTCACCCCTCAGGCCAATTCTACATATTCTAGCATCATTCGAGGCGATCGTGATTCGACTAGCTCTGTTATGCATAGTTCTTGTCCGTTGTAGAATTTGTTGGAGTAAACCCTTGGGGTCATTTTTTTTTTATTTTTTTTCTTTTATTTAATTGTACAATGCCATCTCTTGCTTAGTGTTGAGTCTGTATTGAATTCAGATCTAGAAAACTATGTAATACACTCTTTTTCTTTAATTAAAGAAAGACAAATCTGGCCGAATCTTACTCGGAATGATGATCCGTGTTAATGTGTCTGTCTTTCAATTTTCTTATACTACACTTTTTATTTAGGTAACTCGGCTCTGCTCATGCCATTGGCCTATTCTGTTTTAATAAAGGGGTTAATGAAAATCCATTAGTCTACTATTTTGATACATGTTGAATGAAGTGTATTGACTATTGTGCTAGTTAGGGTGTTTCAACTCCCATGCATTTTCTTTATAACTATGGTTGCATGTCTATCGAGAATTAATCATACTCATAGCACAGGAACGAATCCCTATCAATATGTTCATATGTAAATATATTTTCTTATGTAGGCATTAGGTTATGGATTTCATTATCATGCCTGATAATAGTAATTTAGATAGATACTGGTCTATATGTGATATAGATATGTCATGGAAATATATTGGTTTGTAAAGGCTTGAAACCATGGTAAGTGTTAGAAAGCATTCCGATTAAATTTCTGATTCTGAGTTTGGTAATTGCAAAAATATACTTACTTTATATATATATACATAAAAACTGGTTTTCAACCTATTCGTGCCTAGATGGTTTATACCAGAAATTTCAATGTACAGGAAATACTTTTGTTCTAACATAAATCCAATTATAGGAAAAAGGGTTACTTCTAGACTTTACACACATCCATACATTCAATTGTCCTAAAATGAATAAAACCAATAGATTCTAACTTTCGTACCGACATTAATCCAGTCATAAAGGGCTATTGAGGACACTGATTTTTAGAAAAAGATTTACCCAACTATTCTGTAGGAGAACTAGACTTCACATATTCATATAATCAAACAATTTCACCTAGGTTATTGTATCCATACAAAATTTATGGATTACACTACATCTGCAACTAATTCACTCTACAGTGATAGAATTAATTCAATTTAGATACAACAATTTCATTACATCAGATATGCAATCATTTAAATAGATGCATTACAACAATTAGATATAATCATTCAAATAGAGAGGAAACTTTACATATCTAAAATAATTCGTGGGAAGACAACGGGAACAACAACGTTCCTCCCAACCATAGAACCGAACAACCAAATTACTTTCCGGGTGCACCCCCTAGCTTGACCATGAGTCCATGAGGGATAACTCGGAAACTCCTCCTCAACAATGTCCTTCAGTTTTCAGTAGACTCATCTTGCCTCACATCTAATCAACAGTGTTCATAATAGGAAGAAAAACAATAATCTCTTTTCCCTAGCATACTTGGCAGCATCATGCCTCCTCGCATATGTTATTTAACAAAAAAAACCCCTTTTTGCCTAGGTCTTTCTTTACCCCTTGGGAATTTTTGCAGCTTTCTAAATCCCTGATTTTAAGGGGCTGCCAATGGCCAAATATCTAGTTTTCCACTTATAACAATCAACCCAGAGGTAGTTCCAGCATGTTCCCCACTCAGGGAGTCATGATCAATTGATTTTAACATGGTTGTTCCATTTTTCCTTCTGCAATCAATATAAAATATTTTGTTTTGATACAAGTTTCATAGTCAAATAGTTAGTTGGGTCAAATCAGATTTCTATCCAACAGTCATAATAATTAATTACAATTATCAAATTCAAAATTCGGAATTTCCATAAATGGCAAAAGTTTTCCAAATTCGAATTAACTAAAAACATAATAGTTTTCCAACACATTTTAAATTTCAAAAATACTTTATTTTTGGGGATGTCACAGTGCACAAAAGGATTCTATTTCGATTCCAAAGAGAAGGGTTTCAAGGAGAATATAACCATAGAGTTGTTGAATACTCTAGATATCTCTACAAGTGTCCATCGAGCAAACGTTTCCAAGAGGGAACATATATCCCTTCGAGGAACAAAGGGACATATACCTCTAAGGTCCAAGTAGTTGAAGCTCATATGAAATAGAGCTTTTGAACACTCTATAGTAGAACTCTGCAATTCTACATTGAATAGATGCAAGGAGTGCATCAATGAACCTGAAAGAGTTAAAGATTCAAAAGGAACACCTGTGCAAGGTGTGCATTGCGCCAACACTTAGACAATTGTTGAGAAAGAATGAAGATTCAGAAAAGTGTAAGGAGTGACCTAGAAGTGAAGTGCTTTAACTCTTCATAAGCTCAGGTTGATGAGCATTAAGTGCCAGGAGGGCGCAAGAATTCATTTGGAAGAAGTAGAGGGTCGAGTTCCTAGTGTAGATCCACGTACTTTGGAGGAAAATTCTTCAACAAAAATTCTGTGTGGAGTGTGATGAACTCCTGAAGCCTGATGTAGCGAATTCCATCATGACCGTTGATATTGGAAGGACATGTGTCACCAGATCATGGAATTTTGGGAAAATCGAGGAGGAAGGTGGAGTCATTGACCATAAGTCATCCAAATCTCCAAAGGAAGGAATCATCCTAGCCATCAATTGTGTGGACACATGCTGTCATCTCTATCACTTCGGTGATAAAGTAATTTGGGGGAAAACGAGGGGTGAAGTCCTAAAAATCAAAAGCCCTGAACTCCTGAAGTCAACAAGAGCTATTGATGAATGAAGGGGTACATGGAGAATAGAAATTTAATTCAAAGAAAAGTCAATTCTGAGGAATTGAGGAGTGAAGGCTTGAAAATTCTTGAAGGTCAAAGCATCAAAATCCATCTGAGTCATTCATTGGGACAAGATGTGTGGCAAAACATCTGTCACTTCGGAGGATCGACACTTTGAGAAAAAGGGGAGAAAAGGGGAATTGAATGCAAGTCGCCTGAAGGGGGATCAAAGGACATCTGGAGAATTGATTGAGGTGAGTACGTGGTGCTATATTTATAGCTTCGGATAAAGGGTACTTCGAGGAAAAAAGGTGTTGGAGAGTTCAGAACTCCCGAACACCGAATTTCCGAAGTAGATCACAGTCATTGGTTGTTGGAGGAACATGAGTCATAAATCCCATCAGGATAAGTTTGTCGGTTCGAAGTTTGGGATATTTATAGTCAACTGCATCCAAATCTTGAAATCCCGAAGTGAATCACAATCGTTCAATGTTAGAGGAGTGTGGCCATAGATCTGGTCCGAGTGTTTTCGTCAGTTCAAAGTTTGGGGAAAAAGGAGGTTGGTGCGTTCAAAAGCATTGAAGCTTGAAGTCATGAAGGGGCCAGTCAAAGGTCATAGCTAGAGGTCATGTGATAGAGGGGCCTAGTGGAAGGAGCTAGTGGCGACCATTTTAAGATTGTCAAGAGCATTAGGAAAAAGGCCCACGGGTGACATACGAACTGCGCCTAAGGAGATAAGGGGCCTGTGTTAAATCAAATTGGGGATATCAGGGTCCCGTAGAGAAGATTCATATTAGTGAATTGAATGATCCTAGATCAGGAGGTCAAGGATCCCCGAGGAGAGAGAGGGGGGGTCTACATCAAGTGGTATCAAAGCTTGATTTTGTCTATAGAGAGTAGGAAAATGAGGAGATAGAGTATTGATGCTTTGTGTGTATGATTGTTTGCAAGTGTGCAACAATTGAGAAGATATCTAGGTGGGTTGTAGGAGAAGTTGGAGAAGCTCTCAGTTGCATGGTAATCCAAAAAATTGCCAGGAGGGTAGGAAGAGGTGAAAATGGCTACTGAAGTCCATAGGAGAGGTCGAGAAGGAGACCGCCAATGGAAAAGTAAAGGAGAGATGGATAAAGAGATCGAGGAAATTAGAGAAAAAATGGAGAGGCTAACGACGAGGATGCAACAAGAGTCCTAGGTACATTAGAGGTATGAGTGGCCCATGAAGAAGATAGAAAAGTGGCC
Organism: Picea sitchensis; assembly: GCA_010110895.2. Lineage (NCBI taxonomy): Eukaryota > Viridiplantae > Streptophyta > Pinopsida > Pinales > Pinaceae > Picea > Picea sitchensis. Next base: position 228,380 of record SNQJ01S0004860.1, on the reverse strand, counting down.
TATCTAGAAGATGTTTTCCAGAATGCAGCAATAGGCGTTGAGGAGGTGGCTGAGGGAAATTGAAACCCTCAGTGACAGAGAGGAGATGGTTTTCATATGTGAACCAGAAGTTGGAGAAAACCTTAGTGAGGGGAATAATAGATCATCTAGAGATATCATAAACTACGAGGGGGGTAGAGATGAAATTTTATATTTCCATGTGGGAAATGAGATGAGATCTATTGATCTTATAGAATTTCAAGAGGGCAAAGGAGAAATCACAGATTTCCAGGTGGGAAAGGGAGATGAGCTGAGGCTATATGGAACTCTCAGGAGCTTAGTGGTGATTTCATATTAGCAAGGAGTGTTGAGAGAGGAGGATCAGAAGAGCACTATGATCATTGGGAGAATTAGAATATTCCTACCAATTATCCCAGAAGAAGCTAGTGCACAAAGTTCAGGTGTAGTAGAAGGAGGACAACCAGTTTTGATTGTCATAAAGGAAGAGGAGAAGGAGAAGACATTCATGTCCGACCTAGTAGAAAAAGAGGAGCGTACAATTGAGTTTCTCACTTAGTGGGAGTTCAACTTGGATATGTTGGAGGACTGGTTTAACAATCTGGAACTAGAGAAGGACATCTAGGGTGAAGTCATGCAAAAAGAAGCAGAATGTCTGCCTAAAGAGAAACTAGAGGAAGTTGGGAGTGCACCAACAATAGAGCTGATAGAAGTCAATCTGTCAGAGAAGATAACTAATAAATGACTCAATAAGGAGGATGCATAATATGAATCTACAGGGAAGTGGAAAGTCAAGGACACATAAGAAGAAAATAACATGGGAGATTAGAATGATCTTCCCTTAGATCAACAAGAAAAAGTGCAACAGAGCAGTCTACATGAAAGGAGAATCCAACTAGCAGGTCAGCTGGAAAATGTGATTGAGGAGGTAAGGAGGTTGATGTTGAGCTCAATACAGGAGGATTTAAGAAACGAGCAGATGAGAAAAAGAGAGCCCACGACAATAGCAGGGAAGCAACAATAGCAACCAAAAAAAAAAGGAGCAGGTGGATAGCTCCAAGGGAGAGTTTGGGATCCAGGAGGATTTCAACAATGGAGCAGAGGAGCTCATGAGCAGGAGCTTATGATTTTCTCAACAGTCAAGTATGATGCAGAAGAATCCTTTCCATCTAAGCATGCGCCAACATCCCATCACATCGAAGCACATTCAAGAAGAGGAGAGGTGCCAGCCCTCTCATTTTTCCCTCGAATTTAAATTTGAAATGTAATATTAAATGCAATTAAATGTTGTAAGGCTTGAGCAAAGTCAAGTCACTAATTTTTACAGGCCAGAGTTGATGTATCCTTTAATGGCTAGTTGTAGGATGATCTAGATATGATTCAGACTACATGTCCATTCAATGTAATCTTCCTTAGTAGATAGGCATTGTAAATGGTGATTAGACACCACTAGTGTAGTTGGAGGGAAAAAGCTCGATGAGCCCCTCTTGTTTTTTTCAATTGTAATGTATGCCTAGTAGAGGTTGCTGAGAGTGGATGAAAAATCATTGTAAGATGAGAAGAGAGAGTTGAGACTCAGTTGTAGTTTGAGCTCACACATTGTAATTAACATTCAGATATTAATACAAATGAATTTATTTCATTGTTTATGAGTTCTTGTTGTCTATGAATTTTATCTGTGTGTGTTTTTGAATGTATTTTGTAGATGTATGAGATAGGTTTTCATTTGTAGGGTTATGATAGACTTCTCTATATTTTTTATTTTGCTGGATTATTTTTGGGTACTTTAGGCTAAATGCAAGGAGAGCATGACAGAGTGTTGAGAACTCTGTGATCCAATGCAAGGAATGTGTATCTGAACTCTTCTTTGAGTTCAGAGGAGAACGTGATAGGTGGGTAGACCATCACATCTATAGACTCAAAGAGGAGACTCAAGGTTACTGAACACCTTGGAGGATAAATTTAGCAAAGAAGGCACATAAGACAAAGTCATTGAACACTTTGTAGAGCTCTTCTAGGTGGGAATTGAGCAGGTAAAAGTGTGCAAGAAAGGATTTTGTTTCGAGTCTGAAGAGAAGGGTGTCAAGGAGAAGATACCCACATAGTTGTTGAATTCTCTAGAAAGATCTGCAAGTGTGAATCAAGAAGAATTTTCTAAGAGGGAGCAAATATCCCTTCGAGCAAAAAAGGGATCAAGACCTCTGAGGTTCGAGCAGTTGAAGATCATATGAAACAGAATTGTTGAACACTTTGTAGGAGAGCTCTACAAGTGTGCATTGAATAGATGTAAGGAGTGCATCAATGAACATGAAAGAGTTCAGGATTCATAAGAAATGTCTATGCAAGGTGTGCATCAGCCCAACACTTAGAAAAGTGTTCAGAAAGTCTGGATATTTAGACAAGTGAAAGGAGTGCGCTAGAAGTGAATTGTTTCAACCCTTCATAAGCTCATGAGAACAAGTGTTAAGTTCCAGGAAGGTGCAAGAATTCCTTTGGAGGAAGTAGAGGGCCAAGTTCCTTAGAAATATGAGCAACTGCAAGAACCGAGAAAAGTAGTGCAATGTTGCAGAATGAAAGAGAAAGTGTGCACTAGAGCCGAGGTCAAGTTACATTGCAAAAAATCAGAAGGGATAGTGCAAGGTGTTCTTCGATGGACTTGCTTCAAGTCCCAAGGATTGGGAGGAGGAGAAACAACAACCATTGGATAAAATTCAAGGTGAATATATGGACCATTGAATCCCATGTCCAGACAGAAGGAGCGCACCGAGCAGGATATCAGATTGTAGCCACTAGATCTGAGCGCAATAGATAAAAAATTGTCAGATTTAGGAAAAGTGAATGGACTTTAAATTCCTTTATGTGTATCAGAGAGAATACTCGTTGAAGTCTCAAAGCCCTGAAGTGAATCAAGACTATCCATCGTCTGGAAGAGACACATGGCGGAGATCCGTGTGCTTCGAAAAAGACTACTTCAAGGAAAAGTGGGAGTGGAGTGTGAAAAACTCTTGAAGCCTGAAGTAACAAAGTAGATCTTAGCCGTTGATCTCTACGAGGCATGTGGCATCATATTTGGAGGTTCGAAGGTATAACACTTTGAAATAGAACATGATCAGAGTTGGGAGAACTCACGAAGTTGTCAGGGGGGGGGAGAAGATCTAGGTTGTCAATCTTGCAGGGACAGGTATCGTCAGATCCTGCACTTCAAAGCAGGAGCACTTTAGAGGTTTAGAGGTGCTGAAAAAGAAGGATCGCTGAAGTCCTGAAGCGACGAAGTGAATCTAAGTCATCGGTATTGAGGAGGATATGTGGCAGTAAATCAAAAATTTCTTGAGAAAGATCTTCGACCGATTTACAGGGAGAAAAGAGAAAACTTCATGAACTTGTGAAGCGATGAAGTAAATCTAGACCATTGGATCCAGAATGGGTACATGGTGAATATTTGCGTACTTCATAGGAAAGTACTTAGGTGAAATGTCTATGTGGAGTGTGTTGAAATACCAAAGCCCGAAGTAGAAAACTATATCATGATCATCGATATGAGAAGGAGGCGTGTCACCAGATCATGGACTTCGGGTAAAAGTGAGGAGGAAGGTGGAGTCGTTGACCGAAAGTTATCCAAAGCTCAAAAGGAAAGAATCATCCTAGCCATCAATTGTGTGGACACGTGGTGTCATCTCTGTCACTTCGATGACAGAGAACTTCGAGGGAAAACGATGGGTGAAGTCCGGAAGAGAAAAATTCCTGAACTCCTAAAGTCAACATGAGCCATTGATGAACGGAGGGGCATGTGGAGCATAGAGATTTACTTCGGAGAAAAGTCATTTCCAAGGAATTGAGTGAAGGCTCAAAAAGTCCTGAAGGCTCAAAGAGTCTTGAAGGTTGAAGTGCCGAAATCCATCCGAGTCATCTGATGGGATAGGACGCGTTGCAGAAGATCTGTCACTTTGGAGGATCGACACTACAGGAAAAAGGGGATGAAAGGGGCGTTGATGACAAGTCGATCGAAGTGGGATCAAAGGACATATCAACCATTGATTGAGGTGAGTACGTGGAGTTTGATCTGTAGCTTTGGGTAAACGGTACTTCATGGATAAAATGGTGTTGGAACGTTCGGAACTGCCGAACACCAAAGTTTTGAAGCGGATCAAAGTCGTTGGCAGTTGGAGGAATGTGAGCCATAGATCCCATCCAGGTAAGTTCATCGGTTTGGAGTTCGGTAGATTTAGAATCAACTGCATCCAAAACAACCAAAGACTGTAATCTCGAAGTGAATCATAGTCATTGGCTATCAGAGTAGTGTGGGCCATAGATTCGGTCCGAGTGTTTTTTTCGGTTCAGAGTTCGAGGAAAAAGGAGGCTAGAGCGTTCAAAATTCCTGAAGCTTAAAGTCGCAAAGGGGACAACCGGAAGTCCTAGCCCTAGGTCATGCTCTAGAGGGAACTAACAGAAGGATATAGTGCCTGCTAGCTTAAGATTGTCAAGAGCACCATGAAAATGGTCTGTGGGTTACATAGGACTTGCACCTAAGGAGATGAAGGGCCTATGTTAAATAAATTTGGGGCTATCAAGGTCCCAAAGAGCTGATTCGGCTCAATGAATTGAATCATCCTAGACTAGGAGGTCGATCAACCCGAAGGAGAGAGAGGGGGCTCTACGTTAAGTGGTATCAGATCTTAAGTTTGTCTATAGACAATAGGTAAAGGACGAGACATAGTACTGATGCTTTGTATGTATGATTGTTTGCAAGTGTGAAACAGTCGAGAAGACAACCAAGTGGGTTGTAGGAGAATTTGGAGAAGCTCTCAGTTCTAGTGTAATCCACAGACTTGATAAAAGGGAAGGAAGAGGTGAAAATGTCTACTTAAGGCCATAGGAGAGGTCAAGAAGGTGACCACCAATGGAAAAGTAAAGCATAGATAGATAAAGAGATTGAGGATATTAGAGAGGAAATGGAGAGGCTAACATTGAGGATGCAGTAAGAGTCCCAGGGACATTGGAGGTATGCTTGGCCTATCCAAAATATTTTTTCCAGAAGGCAACAACAGGTGTTGAGGATGTGGCTAAGGGAAATTGAAATCCTCAGTGACACAGAGGAGAGAGTTTTCATCTGTAAACTAGAAGTTGGAGAAAACCTTAGTGAGGGGAAGGAGATATCTCATCTAGAGATATCGTAAAATGCTATGGGGGAAGAGATGGAATTTTAGATTTCCAGGTGGGCAATGATATGAGATCATTTGATCTCATAAATTGTCAGGAGGGAAGAGGAGAAATCCCATATTTCCAGGTGGGAAAGAGAGATATGGTGAGGCTATATAAAAGTATCTAGAGCTCAGAGATGAGTATAGATGAACAAGGATTGTTGACAAAGGACGATCAGAGGAGAATTTTGATCATTGGGGGAATTAGAATATTCCTTCCAATTATCCCAGAAGAGGCTAGTGCACAAAGTTTAGGTGCAATAGAAGGAGGACAACCAATTGTGACTGTCATAGAGGAAGAGGAGAAGGAGAAGACACTGATGTCTTACCCAACAAAAAACTATGAGCGTACAATTGAGTTTCTCACTCAATGGGAGATGGACTTGGATATGTTGGAGGATTGGTTGAACAATCCAGAACCAAAGAAGGACTTCCAGGGTGCAGTCATGGAAAAAGAAGAAGAATGCCAGCCTAAGGAACAATTGGAGGATGTTGTGAGTGCACCAGCGACAGAGCTGACATAAGTCAATATGTAAGAGAAGATGGCTAAGTAGCGGCTTAGTAAGGAGGTTGCAGAATATGAATATGTAGGGAAGTGGTAATTCAAGGCCGCAGAAGAAGAAAACAGCATGGGAGATCATAATGATCTTCCCTTAGATCAGCAGGAAGAAGTGCAACAGAGAAGTTTGCACGAAAGTAGAATCCAGATAGCAGGTCAGTTGGAAAAGGTGATCGAGGAGGTAAGGAGGATGATTTTGAGGTCAATAGAGGAGGTTGTTAGAAAGGAGAAGATGAGTAGAAGAGAGTATGCCACAATAGTATGGAAGCATCAGTAGAAACAAAAAAACAAAGGAGCAGGTGGATAGCTCCAAAGGACAGTTTGGGATCCAAGAGGATTTCAACAATGGCGCAAAGGAGTTCATGATTTTAACAGTAGTGCAGTATGATGTAGGATAATCCTTTCCACTTGAGCATTTGCCAGCATTCCAACACATTGAAGCACATTCAAGAAGGGGAGAGGCACTAGCCCTCTCATTTTTCCCTCGAATTTAAATTTTAAATGTAATATTAAATGCAATTAAATGTTGCAAGGCTTGAGAAGATCTGATTCATTCCTATGTACATGAAGGAGTTAATGTCGCATTTAATGGCTAGTTGTAGGATGATCTAGATCCAATTTAGACTAGATGTTTATTCAATGTGATGTGCCTTACTAGATAGGAATTGTAAATGGTGATTAGACAACACTAGTGTAGTTGGAGGGAATAATGCTGATGAGCCCCTCTCTTTTTTTTTTTCAATTGTAACGTATGCCTAGTAGAGGCTGCTAAGAGTGGATGAAAAATCATTGTAAGCCGAGAGGAGAGATCCGATACTCAGTTTCATTATGAGATCATACATTGTTATTAACATTCAAATAATAATAAAATTGAGTTTATTTTATTGTTTATGAGTTCCTATGTTTTATGAATGTTATTTGTATGTGTTTATGAATGTATGTTGTATATGTATGAGATAGGTTTTCATCTGCAGGGTTAAGAGAGAATTCTCTATATTTGTGATTTTTAAGGATTATTTCTAGGTTCTTTTGGATAAATGAAAGGAGTGCATGACAAAGTGTTGAGAAATTTGTGAGCCAATGCAAGGAGTGTGTATCTAAACTCTGCTTCAAGTTCCGAGGAGAATGTGCCAGGTGGGAACACTAGAACAACTATAGACTCATAAAGGAGCCTCAAGGTTACTAAACACCTTGGAGGAGAAACTGTGCACAGAAGGCACATAAGACAGAGTCATTGAACACTATGTAGAGATCTTCCAGGTGGGCATTGAGTAGGTACAAGTGTGCATGGAAGGATTATGTTTCAAGTCTGAAGAGAAGGGTTTCAAGGAGAAGATACCCACAGAGTTGCTAAATACTTTGGAAATCTCTACAATTGTGCATTGACCAGAAGTTTCCAAGAGGGCACAAATATCCCTTCAAGGAACAAAGGGACAGAGACCTCAGAGGTCGGAATAGTTGAAGATCATATGAAACAGAGTTGTTGAACACTCTGTAGGAGAGATTTGCAAGTGTGCATTGAATAGATGCAAGGAGTGCATAAGTGAACCTGAAAGAGTTCAACATTGAGAAGGAATACCTATGTAAGGTGTGCATCAGGCCAACACTTAGACAAGTGTTGATAAAGTCTGAAGATTATGACAAGTGCAAGGAGTGCACGAAAAGTGAATTGTTTCAACTCTTCATAAGATCAGGAGGATGAGCATTAAGTGCCAGTAGGGCACAAGAATTCCTTTGGAGGAAGTAGAGGTTCAAGTTGCTTAGAAATCTGAGCAACTGCAATACTTGAGAAAATTTGTGCAAGTTTTCACAGTGAAAGCACAAGTGTGTGCCAGATCCAAGGTCAAGTTACAGTGGAAACATATCAGAAGGTATAGTTCAAGGTGTGCGCCGACGCAATTTCTTCAAGTCCCAAAGTTCAGGAGGAGGATAAACAACATTCATTGGATCAGCTACAAGGAGAATATTTGGACCGTCGAATCCCTCGTCCATACAGAAGGATTGCGTCGAGCAGGAGCTAATATCCTAGAAACTAGATCTGAGAGTGAATGATCAACAGTAGTCGTATCCAGGTAAAGTGCATAGACTTTAAATTCCTTTATGTGCACCCGAGAGCGGACTTGCTAAAGTATCGAAGTCCCAAAGTGAATTGGGACCATCCATAATCTGAAAGGGACATGTGGCAGAGATCCGCATGCTTCGAAAAAATAGTAATTCGAGTAAAAGTGAGAGTGGAGTGTGAAAATATCCCAAATCCCTAAGTAACGAAGTATTTCTTAGCCGTCAATCGCCAGGAGGCATGTGGCATCATATCTGAAGGTCCGAAGGTATAACCCTTTGAAAGAGAACAAGAGAAGAGTTGGGATAACTCTCGAAGTTGTCAGAGGGGGGGTGAAGCAAATCTGGGTTGTCGATCCTGCAGGGGTAGGTGTCACCAAATCCTGCACTTCAGAGAAGGAGCACTTCAAAGGTTTAGAGGTGTTCAAAGAGAGGTATTTTCTAAGTCCCAAGTCAGTGAAGTGAATATAAGATGTCGATATTAAGAAGGATACATGGTAGCAAATCATAGAGTTTGTGAGAAATAACTCTGGAAGATTTTCATGGAGCAAGGAGAACACTTTGGGAAGTCGTGAAGCGACGAAGTAAATATGGATTGTTGGATCCAGAAAGGGTACATGGAAAGTATCTACGTACTTCAGAGGAAAGTACTTCGACAAACATTCTATGTGTAGTGTGCTGAACTCCTGAAGCCCGAAGTATCAAAGTCCATCGTGACCATCGATCTGGGAAGGACACACGTCACTAGATCGCAAAATTTAGGGAAAATCAAGGAGGAAGGTGAAGCCATTGACTGGAAGTCGTCTAAAGCTATAAAGGTAGAAATCATCATAGCTGTCAATTGTGTGGACATGTGGAGTCATCTTTGTCACTTCGGTGATAAAGTACTTTAGAGGAAAACAAGGGGTGAAGTCTCAAAGAGAAAAACTCCCGAACTCCTGAATTCAATAGGAGTCATTTATGAACGAAGGGACATGTGGGAGTGTAGATATTTAATTCAAAGAAAATTCACTTCAAAGGAATTGAGGAGTGAAGGATTGAAAAGTCCCGAAGGTTGAAGCACTGAAATCCATCTAAGCCATCCATTGGGACAAGAAGCATGGTGGAAGATCCGTCACTTAGGAGGATCGACACTCCGGGAAAAGGGGAGAAAAGGGCCATTGAATTCAAGTTGCCTAAAGGGGCATTAAATGACATATATAAATTTGATCGAGGTAAGTATGTGGCATTTGATCCATAGCTTCAGGGAAAAAGAGGCATTGGAACATTCATAACTCTCGAATGCCGAAGTTCCGAAGTGGATCACAACCATTTGTTGTTGGAGGAACATGATCCGTGGATCCCATCTGCATAAGTTCACCAGTTCATATTTCAAGAGATTTATAATCAACTGCATAAAATATAGCCGAAACCCGAAATTTCAAAGTGAATCACAACCATTGGTTGTCAGAGGAGTGCGGGTCCTAGATATGCTCTGAGTGTTTTCGTCGGTTCGGAGTTCAGGAAAAAAGGAGTTTGGTTCATTCAAAAGCGTCGAAGCCTGGAGTCGTGAAGGGGTTAGCTTGAGGTCATATCCCTAAGTCATGTGATAGAGGGGCCTAGTGGAAGGATCTAGCTCCTGCCAGTTTAACATTGTCAAGAGTGCTAGGAGAAGGGACCAAGGGTTACAAAGGACTTGCAGCTAAGGAGATAAGGGGTATGTGTTAAATCAATTTGGGGCTAGAAAGGTCCCAAAGAATGGATTCGGCTCAGTGAATTGAACAATTCTAGAACGAGAGATCGAGCAACCCCGAGGAGAGAGAGGGGGGCTCTGCGTCAACAGTCCTAGATATGGGTCTTGACAAATAAGGCCATGTTAGGTACCCATTTAAAATAGAGGAATAAACATCTCTTCAGTTATCAAGCTCTTAAAAAACAAGAATCTTAAAGAGACATCAAATGTGGTGTACAACCAATAGTTAGAAAGAGAGAGAATTTACCTTTTCATTACCAAGATTATTCCAATCCTCCAAGAAAAACACAAACTCATTTACATAAAAATAAGTTTGTTAA